>CAUYON010036690.1:22500-44686 GCA_963573935.1 Arctocebus calabarensis
TTATGTGTTATATGCCAAATAACATATGTTAACATAATACAAATGTTATATGCATATGTATGCCAGCTCTTTTCATCTTATCTAAAAATATTAGCTTTACTTATGTTTTCATTAAAGCCCAAGATTTTGACATTTAAGAGAGCTAGTAATTTCCCTCTTAATTATGTTTCTGTCTTTGTGAGAAGAATTCACACTACTCTGACATGGTGAGAAAATGTAAAAAAATTCCACAACCACCAATCCAGTTTATGTGTCAGACCATACAGAGATCATTGTTTTGTATGAACCAAAAGTGAATCTTTGAAACAAATTGCAAAAATACACCAAATTAATAAAGTATTTATCTATGTGGAAAATATTATTTGGATTAATATTAGAGAAATTGATGTAATGTATATAAAATTGAATTGTAAATATTAAATTTAGGATTATTTTTGTCTTATTTATTGTGTGGCAAATTGTAACCAGTGCTAAATAGCAATCTTCAAATAAAAGTGTAGATAAGGTAAAGAAATAAACTTTGTACCAAATTTTATAAAATAGAATAAAATCAAAAGTATATAAAAACATACTATTATATTCGGGTTTAAGGTCTTTCTTAATTGGTAAAAATACTCTTACTCTTCTTAAAGACAATTTAAAAAATGAAAAAACTTTTTCACTTTTGGAATTGACTTCAAATTTAGAATAAGAGTATCAATTTTATTCTATTTTAATAATGTACTTGAGAGAAAAAATGTAAATGATTAGCACATAAAATGCTGTCATATTTTGATTATGTAAATTAAAAATTTTACTGTAAAGTTACTAAGCAAATTTTCTCAGACGCTAATGTTTAACAGAGTAATGCTAATTTTATTTTTCTTGTTTTGACTAATTAATGCGGATTTATGGAATTTTTTAAAAGAATCTCACTTAAATTTTAATGTAGCTAATCAGTTTGCAGAAGAGAGTAATAATACATCAATTGCTGAAAGGAAAACAGCATGAGTAGTTATTTTTTTTAGCAAGCCATTTTTCATACACAGGCACTGAAGATAGTGGAAAACCAGCTTTTTGAAGGTAGATGGAAAGACAAGTTAATGTGTGAAAAAGATTTTGGTTGAACAAACTGTGGTATATGTATACCATGGAATACTATTCAGCCATTAAAAAAGATGGAGACTTTACATCTTTTGTATTAACCTGGATAGAGGTGGAAGATATTTTTCTCAGTAAGAATCCCAAGAATGGAGAAGGAGAAATCAAATGTACTCAATTCTAACATGAAGGTAGTAAATGATCTAATATAAGGAGTAGGGTAGAGCAATGAGGTAGCATGGAGAAGGGAGGAGGGAGAGGGAATTGGGGTCAAAGTGTATGGCACATGTTTGGGGCTGGGACATAAGTACAAGAGGAATTTTATATATAAAATGCAATCAGTGTAACTTAATTCTTTGTACCTTCAATGAATTGCAAACAATAAAAAAGAGAATATTTTACATATATTATTTTTTCATTGTGAAAATCAATGTTACATGGAATTTCTTCCAAAAATAAGTTTTCATTATAAAATTCATAAATTCTTTTTACAATTAAAATATATTTTTTTTCTTTTGAGAGTGTCTTAGTATGTCATGCTCAGTAGAGTGGCCATAGCATCACAATTTATAGCAATCTCAAGCTCTTGGGCTTAAGCAATTCTCTTGCCTCAGCTTCCCAAGTACCTGGGACTACAGGCATCTGCACAACACCTGGCTATTTTTTTTGTTGCAGTTGTCATTGTTGTTTAGCAGGCTTGGGCCAGGTGTTCAGACCCACCACCCTCAATGCATGTGGCCAGTGCCATAGCCACTATGTTACAGCCACTGAGCCAACAAACTATATTTTTAATATCAAAACAAATGCAAAGAATGGAACAGTTACTTCATATGGTAGTTACATCTCCTATAAGAAAAAAATTAAATAAGTTAAGTACACAAAATTGAGGCATACTCATCTATTTTGCAAAAAGAAATACTATAAACTAGAGAAAACATATTTTTGTGCCATACCTTTTGGGGGCAAAACACGATTGTAAGAGGGAGTTTTCCCAACAAATGCAACCAGTGTAACATGTACCCCATGTTTCTTGTACCCTCAACGAATCCCCAACAATAAAAAAAAGCTAATCAAGCTTTTAGTTTTAACTTACAATATCTATATAAAGTTGTTATTAAATGTTGTAACTTGAATGAAACCATGTGTGAACAATAACATCAGTCTAAAACATGATCATTATCAACAATTGACCTGCATCATTTCCCATTCCCCCTAGATAATCACAACTAGAAAGTTTTCAAAGGCAAGACTATCTCTCTCAACTTACCAGAACTTAAGAGAAAAGTGGAGAAACTCCCTGGGTTCATAGACTCTAGAGAAGCCATAACTGGTAAGAGAAATGGTCATTTTAGACTGTACTGTCTCTTCCTACAAGTTCACACAATAACTCTCAGAAAAAAATTTCCCTAGACAAAAGGTTTCCAAGTTAGAGGAGAAATTGGAGGTGAATATTCAGTCTCCCTTCCAGTTTGGGAAATTTCACAGAAAGTCAATCTGGTCCCTTCCTGTGGAAACCATTACAAGTACTAGGAAGACTGGATGATCCAAGGGTAAATTGAGGACAAATAATGAGATGTTGATTGCCACTAAGCCAAAGAGCCACTGTGAGCTACATCTCACATGAGATGTTGAATGTTGGCATGCAGCTCTTTGTTGCTACTTGCACTCCAATCAGTGGGAATATCACATTGGAAAGACCGGCCAGTACCGTAGCATTGCAGAGGGCACAATCCATAGGAAGCTCTGAATATACAATTAGATTTTCTATAAAACCCACATGCTCACATGGAGCCTTACCTTGGCCCAGAAACAACTAAAAGGTTAAGATTAAGTTCTGGTGCCTGCTTAAGCTTCCCCATACTAGAAATAATAGTAGTGCAGCAATATATTTTCAAGACAATGATTAAGTTCTGGTGCTTATTATAGGTCTTCTCCAGACTGGGAAATGAAAAAAGGATAATAATCTTATCCTGGGGCATCATTTAAGTTCCTCCGAAGACCAAGAAAAAAATAGCAAGGCAGTAAGTTAGTTCCAGGGCAGGATTTTAGTTCTAGCACTCACAGTAATTCTTCCCCAGAATGCAAAACAGCAACAGATCAGAGTTTAAGTTCTGTTATTAAATAACAAAACTTTAATATCACATAAGAACACCTTTAAAAGCTGGAAGAGTTGACTGTCTCCTAAAATGGACAGACATCAACATAAAAAGGTAAGAATTATAAAAATGCAGGAAATGTTATACCACCAAAGGAAATGAATAGAACTCTAGGAATAGACCCATAAGAATTGAATATCTATAAAATGTCCGTCAGAATAATTCTCTTAAAGAAATTCAGAATATTATAAGAAAATACAGATGGAGACTAGGTACGGTGGCTCACATCTGTAATCCCTAGCACTCTAGGAAGCCGAAGCAGGTGGATTGCTTGAGCTCAGAAGTTTGAGACAAGGTTGAGGTAGAACAAGAGCCCATCTCTACAAAAAAAAAAAAAAGAAAGAAAGAAAGAAAAGAATAGAAAAAGAAAAATTAGCCAGGTATAGTAGCATGCACCTGTAGTCACAGTTACTCAGGAGAGTGAGGCAAGAGGATCACTTGAGCTCAAAAGTTTGAGAATTCTATGAGGTATTATGCCTTATTCTCTACCAAGAGTGACAGAGTAAGACTCTGTCTCAAAATAAATAAATAAATAAGGATATAAAACCAAATGAAATTTGGAATACAATCCAGAAACAAAAAAAAATTTGACAAAGAATTTAAAAAAGATTTTAAAGCCAAATAGAAACTAAAAAATTAAAAAACATAGTAACTGAACTGAAAAACATATCAGAAAGTTTCACTAGAATTAATGAGCTTGAATTAAAGCATAAGAAAGTACCCAGTTGGAGAATCAAAAAGCAAATAAAATGAATATAAAAGAGTGAAGACAGCCTACAAGAATTAATTATCATACAGTGGCAAACAAACTAACCCTTGTATAATAGGAATAGAAAAAGATGAGAGAGAAAAAAAGGTAGAGAAAACATATTTAAAAAAACTCGGGCAGCACCTGTGGCTTATCAAGTAGGGCGCCAGCCCCATATACTGAAGGTGGCGGGTTCAAACCCGGCCTCGGCTGAACTGCAAAACAGAAAAATAGCCGGGTGTTGTGGTGGGTACCTATAGTCCCAGTTACTCGGGAAGCTGAGGCAAGAGATTCACCTAAGCCCAGGAGTTGGAGGTTGCTGTGAGCTGTGTGACACCACGGCACTTTACCGAGGGCAATAAAGTGAGACTCTGTCTCAAAAAAAAAAAAAAAAGAAAAAGAAAAGAAAAAGAAAACTTATGGCAGAAAATTCCCTGAATCTAAAAAAAGACAATAGTAGCTGGGTACAGGAAGTTACTATTTCACTAATCAACTTAAACCCAAATAATAATTCTCCAAAGTACATCGTAATTTACCAAGACAAAGAAACAATAGTCAAAACAACAAGAAAAAATAAGAAGCACAGTAAACAGAGCACCAATACGGCTTTCAGCAGACATCCTGTAAGCCAAGAAAAAGCATGATATTGAAAGGACAGAAGAAAAAAATAGCAAGCATGAATACTCCACCTACCAAAGCTACTCTTCAAACATGAAGGAGAGCCAAAGCCTGTCTCAAAAAACTAACAGCTGAGGTAATTCAACCACTCAAGACCTGCTCTGTAAGAAATGCTAATAGAAGCTCTTTAATCTGAAATAAATGGATGGTAACAAGAAACAAATAAAAAAATCGAAAGTAGTAAATTCACTACTTAAAAAAAGAAAACAGACAAACTCATAATAATCTACTAGTGTGAATGGCATAAGTAAACCATTTTTATAGTAAAGATAAAGGCTAAAAGAGAAAGTTATTAAAGGAATAATTGGTTAACAGGTAGGCAGTGTAAAAATGTAAACTAAAACATCAAAAAATCAAAATGGGGGTGGTAGGGTAGTGCTAAAGTATAGTCTTTATTTTAGTTACTTTTTGTGATGAAAATGAAGTCATTATTATTTTCTAATAACCTATTACAATGATAGATATTTTTGTAAGTCATGTGGAAACCATAGCAAAATCATATAATACATACACTAAAAATAAATAACAAGAAAACAGAATATGCTACTAAGAGAAAAATCACTTAACCAAAAATTGAGACAGAAAGAGATTTTTAAAAGGTAGAAAGAATCTACAAAACAGCAAGAGAAATAACATACCAAATTGGTGGTAGCAAACCCTTACCTATCAAGAATAAAACTGAATATTAGTGAATTAAATTGTCCTATTAAAAGACATAAAATGTATTCTTGGATTTAAAAACCCAAGACCTAAGAATATGTTGTTATCAAGAAACTCACCTCACTTATAAAGACACAGACTGAAAACAGAAGGATGGAAAAAGATAATCTATATGAATAAAAACATAGCAGAAGTATCTATAGCTTTTTGGATACAATAGACTAAATAAAAGATAGCCCAGTGGTTTATGCTTGTAATTCTAGCACTCTGCTCATTTGAAGTCAGCAGATTGAGCTAGTCTGAGCAAGAGTGAGATCCCATCTCTATTAAAAACAGAAAAAAATGGCCAGATGTTGTGCCACATACCCAATCCCAACTACCCAAGAGGCAGTGACATGAGGATTGCTTGAGCCCATGAGTTTGACAGTGTAGTGAGCTATGATGATACTATTGCACTGTAACCAGGGTAACAAACCAAGACTCTATTCCACAATATAATAATAATAATAATAAAAGACAAAAGAGGCCATTATAAAATGATAAAATGGTTAATACAGTAAGATAATGTAACAACTGTAAATATATATGCAGAGCATACAAATATACAAAACAAATGTTAATAGTACCAAAGGGAGAGATTAACTACAATACAATAATAGTAGAAGACTTCAACTCCCTACTCTCAACAATTGACAGATTTTTAACACAGAAAATAAACAAATAAACAAAAAAAATCAGAGTTAAACTGTACTCTAGATCAAATAAACCTAATAGATATTTATAGAAGATCCTATTGAATAGCTGAAAAATACACATTTTTCTCAGTAGCACATGGAACATTCACCAGGGTAGACCATATGTTAGTTCATAAAACAAGTCTTAACAAATTGTGAAAAACTGAAATCATGTCAAGTATCTTTTCTGAACACAATAGAATAAAACTAGAAATCAATAACAGAAGGAACATTGGAAATGGTACAAATTCATGGAAATAAAACTGCATGCTTCTGAACTACAAATGGGTAAATTAAGAAGTTAAAAATACTCCTTGAAACAAATCAAAATGGAAAGGCAGCATACCAAAACTTCTGGAATACAGCAGAAACAGTTCTAAGAGGGCAGTGCTTAAAAAGAAATTCCTACTTCAATAAAGTAGAAAGATTTCAAATAAACAACCCAGTGATTCACCTCAAGGAATTAGAAAAATGAGCAAAAAACTAAACACAAAATTAGTAGATGTAAAGAAATAATAAAGGTCAGATCAAGAATAGATGAAATTGAAGCTAAAAAAATCCGAAGATTAAAAAAAAAGAAAACTTGTTTTATTGAAAGATAGACAAAATTGACAAATCTTAAGTTAGACTGTGTAAGAGAAAAGAAAGAAGACCCCCCCCAAACAAATAAGATAAGAGACCATAAAAGGAAATATTACAAAAGGAACACAAAGGCTCATTAAAAGCTATTATGAGCTATATGCCAACAAATTAGAAAATCTAGAAGAAACCAATAAATTCCTGGATACATACAGCCTACCAAAATTGAACCATGAAGAAATAGAAATCCTAAACAGAAAAATGATGAGTGATGAGTTTGAAGCAATAATAAAAAATGTTGATCAAAGAAAAGCTTGGGACCTGACAGCTTTTCTAATGCATTCTAATAAATATGTAAAGAAGAACTAACACTATCTTACTGAAACAATTAACTAAAATTGAATACAAGGAAAGACTTCTGAACTCATTCTACAAGGTAAGCATTACCCTGATACCAAAACCATAATATAATACTTAAAAAAAGAAGAAGAAGAAGAAAGAAAACAACAGACAAATGTTTTCATGAGCATGGATGCAAAATTTTTCAACAATATACTAGCAAACCAAATTCAACAAAACATTAAAAAAATCATCATGAACATGTATGATTCATCCCAGGAATGCAAGCATGGTTCAGCATACACAAAACAATATATGGGATATACCAGATTACAAGAATTAAGAACCCAAACCATATGATCATTTCAATAGATGATACTAGAAAAGTATTGGATAAAATTTAACTTCCCTTCATTATATAAACTCTCCACAAACTTTATAAAGAAGGAATATATTTCATAACAATAAGGGCCATATGTGATGAAACCACAGGTAACAATATACTGAATGGAGAAAAAGTGAAAGCCTGAAATAACCTAACATTGTGCCTCAAAGAACTAGCAAACAAGAACAAATGAAACCAAAGTTAGAAGAAAGAAAGAAAGAACAAAGATCAAAGCAGAACTAAATGAAATTGAAACCAAAATAAAATATAAAGGATCAACAAAATGAAAAGTTGTGTTTTTGAAAAGATGGACAAAATCTTTTCAAAGATTTTGACTGGTAGCTAGATTAGGCAAGGGAAAAAGAGAGAAGATTCAAATCGACAATTAGAAATAAAAGATGAAATATTAAAATCTTTCAAGATTTAACCAGGAAGAAATAGAAATCCTGAACAGACCAATAAAAAGTAATGATATTCATCAGTTATAAAAAAAACTCCCCCAAACAACTAACAAAGTCCATGAACACAACTAAATTCCAAGAGACATATGAAGAACTGGTACCAATCCTCCTGAAACTGTTCAAAAACAAAACAAGAAAGAAGGATTCCTCCCTAAAGCATTCTGTGAAGCTAGTATCACCCTGATATCAAACACAAAATAGAACAAAACAAAAAAAGAGCAATATTGAAGACCTGATAAACATAGACACAAACATTCTTAACAAAGGACTAGCAAATCAAATCCAACAGCACATCAAAAGATAATATACCATGATCAAGTGGGTTTTATCCCTGGAATGCAAAGATGGTTCATCATATGCAAATCAGTAAATATAATCAACCATACAAACAGAATTAAAAACAAAAACTATCATTATCTGACTAGATCCAGAAAAAGCATTCAATAAAATTTAGTACCCCTTCATTATAAAAAAGTTCAGCAGACTAAGTATAGAAAAAACATACCTCAAAATAATAATATACCTATATGACCATCTCATAGCCAACATCATATTGAATGGAGAAAAACTATACAAGAGGATGCCCATTTTCATGACTCCTATTTAACAAACTACTGAAAGTCTTAGATAAATAAAAGGCATCCACATTGGAAAAGAGAAAGTCAAATTACCTCTGTTTGCTGATTTTATAATTGTACATGTAGAGAATACTGAAGAGCTCACCAAAAGACTCCTTAAGTTTGATAGAGAAATTGAATAAAGTTTTGGGATACAAATCAAAGTACAAAATCAGTATTATTTCTATAGCAAAATCAAACAACTTCAAGATGTCAATTACATTTACAATAGCTACAAAAAATAAAATGAAACGACATACCCTGGAATAACCTAACAATGGGGGTGAAAGATTTCTACAATGAAATCAGAAAACAGTGATGAAAGAAATTATACAAAGCATAAACAAATGGCAAAGCATGTCATGCACATGGATTAGAAGACTCAATATCATTAAAATGTCCAAGACAATGTACAAATTCAATGCAATAATTCCTATCAAAATACAGACATTAGTTTCCAGAGAATGAGAAAAAACAATCCTAAAAAATTCATGTGGAGCCAAAAAAAGAGCACAAATAGCTAAAGCAACCCTATGTGAAAAGAACAGAGCTGGAGATATACATTGTGCAACTTTAACTTATACAGCAATATTACAATAGCAAAACAGCATGGTTCTGGCATAAAAATAGACACATATATAAATAAAATAAATAGAAAGCCTAGAAATAAAGCCACATACCTATAGGTCACTGATTTTTCACAACGCTGACAAAAATACACAGTAGGAAAATGACAACCTATTCAATAAACAGTGCCAGGAACAGGATAGTCATCCACAAAAGTTGAACAAAAGTGGACTACTGAATCTCACTGAACCTGCCACCCTCAGTATATAGGGCCAGTGCCCTACCCACTGAGCCACAAGCACCACCCAAAACATGGAAAATTGTAGTTGCATGTACCATTATTTAAAAAATATTCATTAAGGAATTTTACAAAATATTTTCTACATTTTGACCACTTCTTTGTAAAATTGTTCAAGGAATATTTTGTAAATAAGAGTACATGCAGTTACAAGTTCCCATTTTCTCTATGTATGGTGAATTTATGGGCACCTTTAGGACACCCTGTAGTTTAGTTTTCATTGGTGGTTAGAAAGCTAAAGCAGAGATCATTCCTCCAGAGAGGAAGTCATTTCCCAGAACCAGTTTCTTCTGTTGAGCAAGGCCTCTGACATTTCAAGCCAGGCTGATAGAAAAAGATCTGCAGGTTCACTTACTCATGACTACAGTAGAAGTAAGCTATTAACAGAAGCTTCTACTACCTGTGCCTCATGCAAGCCAGCACAACAACTGTGGATGGATTGAGATAGCACCCTCAATTATGAGCTGTTTCAGGGCTGCAGAATTACATGGATTTCTTTTATAGAATTACATGCATTTTAAAAATGAAACTTACAAAATATGAACAAAATAATTTGTTTTATTTTTTAAACTGCATCCAAAAAATGAAAGGCTGGTGCTTTTTATTTTTTAATTTTTTTCATTGCCTAAATAAGACAGGGAGTCACCACAAGTGGTTTTACCCATATGAAGCAATTCAAGACATCTTTAGAACATAAATTCCTGATCTCTGTGCCAAGTTTTTATCACTAAATTCTACAAAAATTTCCAGCAGACTTGCTATATGAAATTTTAAGAGCTTAAATTAACTTGCTTCTATTTTCCGTATTAGATATGCTATTTAGAGGAATGGCACACACTTTTTACACATACATAACTTTCGGTTTTAAAGTATATATTTCTCAAAGAAATATATGCTTTATATATTTCTTTTTGTGACACAACAGAATATTTTTAAATGGCTCATATAATATTATTTCTTCTACTAGGAGTCATTTTCTCAGTAGGACGATTCTGACACTTTGGGTTGAAGTGTATCGTTCTTTGGGTAATGTGTATGGTATTTTATTTATGTACTTATTTTAATAAATACTATGATTCTGAAGTAGATATATAACATGGAATATCTATTTTAGAAAAATGATACACAATTTCTACACTTACCACTAGTAAAAATCTATAAATTTCATTATGTTTATGCCATCTATTCACATCAAACTTAACATTATATTTCTCTATTTAAACTCTTGTACAATGACCTTCACCTCATTCAACACTCATCCCCAATCCTCTCCCCCAATAATCATAGCATTTTTGGCTTTTCATGTAAACTACTAAAGGCAAAGACAAAGCAAGTTCATAAAAATTTAGAAAAAAAAATTTAAACTCTCGATTCCTGAGATTGAATAAGATGATGTCTGAAGCTTTCCAAAGAATGCATTTTGATACAAGTTGCTATCAATTACAAAAAAAAAATCATGCTGAGAAAAATATTGATCTCAAGTCATATGCCCTTGGGTAAATAGTTTTCCAAGAATATTTTCCTTTTTAGAGATAATTTTCAAATGATGTTTTGAAAATCCTAATTTGAAAAAATTTTACATGCCAAAGGGAAACTCAGTTTCCTAAAAAGGCTGGGAAATTTACCTTCTTGTGATAAGAAGAATGTGATACATTCTGTATGTAGTCCTAAACCAAATAGTTAGATAATGTAAGAAACAATAGAAGAGTCCATATACAGGATATTGGAAATTCCAATTATTACAACTTGTGCTATGGTTTGAATATGTCTCCCAAATGTCAAGTGTTAGAAACTTAATCCCCATTGTAACAGTATCAAAGTGGGGCCTTTGGGAGGCAATTGGGATTAGATAATATTATCAGGGTGGGAATAGAGCCGGTGATAGAACTGTTGACAGCTTTTTAAAAGAGGAGGAGAAACCTAAACTGGCCAGCTTTTGTGCCTCCAACCTATGATGCTTTCCCTCTTGTTACAATAGAGCATGAAGCTCTTACAAGAAGCTGACCAGATGAGACTGCATGATCTGAGAGCTATATAAAATACACCTCTTTCTTTTTAAATTATCAAGTATTCTGTTAGAGTAACAGAACCCAAACTAAGAAATCTCCTAAAAGTAACAAACACCTATGGTAAATTCTGGTTGGGAATAATTCTCAAGATCTAGACTACACTAGCTTCATTGTTCATTCAGATTTCCTATCCATTTTTTTATAAATGCATCAAATTTCTCTATATCTCGTATTATATCAGTCCAGGCTGGCAAACAAAAACCATTCTAGGTATTTACAACAAAGAATAGTTATTAGAGGAGTTGTCTCTAAAAGTGCCAAAAGGGACAGGAGGTGAAAGAGGAAGTAGCCTTACTGGGAGCTCCCTTCTGAGGCTGCTGCCGACTCCAAAATGAGCTCACAGGCAGCGAGGAGCCTTCTGAGCCTGAAGACTGCTCTCCTGCTGCTGCTACGGGCCTCACCCCTAGAGGAGCCCATAGTCTCCACCAATCTCCTGCTCTGCAGAAAGAATATGGCTTTCATTTACTTTTATAAAAGTCCTGTCTCACTTTGGCAGAATCTAACCACAAGGGAGCTGGGAAATATGTATAATTTCGGTTTATAGCCCCTTATAAAACAGGGGAGAAAAAGTACATGTATGAGACTAAACTCAGATGCATAATTGGTATATTTATTTATCTAATATTCCCAGAGAAGTACTCTTTAATTATGTTTTAGGATTTATTTTGGACGTACTATTAATATATGCGAGCATATAATCTGATGAAAAGTGTGTGCTATGCAGGTATGTTAATTAGAAGCAGTAAGAAGCAGCGGCCTGAGAAGGCGAGGTAAGATTGCCGTTGATGGACCCCCCCCCCCAGTCCCTCTCACTGGCTTCTATTTTTACATGGGAATAATTTTACTCATTTAAAACAGCAAATGATACCATAAGCAAATATATTGATATATCCAATAATAAGCATCCAGTTGATCCTACAATATCTTACCACTATTTGGTTTAAGGCTGTTACAGGCACTAATAGAACCTGTCACACAAACTACTAAAGATCAATTCCATTAAGGTCTTCTATTAAAAATAGGTCCTTTAATCCTACCACGTGCTTTATACTGTGTTTGTTTCTAACGCACATAAATGCTTGCGTATGGTGCACACTGTACACTAGATTCATGGATTTCCAGAGAAATTGCTTTAAATGAAATTTACACATTTGGGTAGACAACTTGTGTATTACATATATGTTGTAAGAATGTTTAGACATGTGTATGTGTACATAACTATCTGAATACGTAGGTATATTAAAATCAAAGCTACAAAGTGAAAACAACCTTACCCCCAATGAGCAGACTAGTCAAAGTGAAATTGACTTATTTGAAATTTTGCTTGCTAAATTGGTTAGGCCAGTTAGACTTTTTGCCAAAATTGCTGATTTATCTTAGGGGAAATGCTTTTAACATTGCAACTCTAGGCATAATGTTGCTCATGTATTTCTGACCCATCAAGTTTGAGCACGTTCTTCTATTTCTAGCTTACTGTTTTTAAGTGAAAAATATCTAATAGATTATTTCAACTGTCTTTTTTTATTACTGATAGTCTTTTGCACATTTTGATTTATTAATACAATTCATATATTGCTCAATGCTAAATCTTCCTAGCAATTCTAGGATAACAATACAGGCATTTTTTGTTGGATTGTAATGTACTTGAAATGTTTGCAACTATTTTGAATTAAGTTTGGATATTGTATTTCTATTATTCTTGTCCTGTTGTGGAATCAAGGATGATTACTTTGACAGAGTATGGTGAGAAACTGGAATAAGTTATTAAATGTATACCCAGAACTTGTCACTTGAACTTGCCTGAATCTAGTGACATTAAGGGTAAAAATTGGAATGGAGGGATAGGTTTGACTATTTGAGAATTAATAGAGAATTTAAGTTGCATACTGCTTCATAAATCAATTTTGGATATTTTCATTTTCAGAGATTTATTGAATCATTTACAATAGCAAATTTATTGATAAAAATTTAGCATAATTTTTACGAATATGTTTAGTATTTTCCACATGTGGCTCTAATCCTTTATTTATGCGTAATATCATTTCCTAGTATTTGCTACCTTGTTTTCTCCCCAAAATTTATATGTTGAAGTCCCTACACCTCGTATCTCAGAATATAACTGCATTTGGAGAGATGACCTTTATTTTTATTTACGTATTTATGTATTTATTTATTTATTGAGATAGAGTCTCACTTTGTTGCCTTTGGTAGAGTACTGTGGCATCGTAGCTCACAACAACCTCAGACTCCTGGGCTCAAGTGATCCTCTTGCCTCAACCCCCCAAGTGGCTGGAACACTCATTTAAAACAGCAAATGAGGAAAGCATCCACCACAATGCCCAGTCTCACTCTTGCTCAGGCTGGTCTCAAACTTCTGAGCTCAGGCAATACACCTGCCTTGACCTCCCAGAGTGTTAGGATTACAGGCATGAATCACCAGGCCTGATGGAGATACAACATTTTAATAGGCAATTAAGTTAAAATGAGGCTATTGGGGGGTGGACCTTTACCCATTCTGACTGAAGTCTTCATAAGAAGAGGAGATTAGTATATAGAGAGAGAGACAAGAGGGACATGGGTGCCTAGGGAAAATGCCATGTGAGGAGGCAACAAGAAGATGGCCTCTTCAAACCATGGAAAGAGGCTGTAGGAAAAATGAAAGTCACTGCACCTTGATCTTGAACTTCCACCCTCTGTGACAAAATAAGTTTCTGTTGTGTATCCCACCCAGTATATGGTGTTCTGTGCTGGCAGCCCTGGTAAACTAATACACATTGTATTGATCACATTCACCGAAGGTTTATTATTTTGTTGTCCTTTTCCCTAGAACCAACTTTTGGTTTTATTGATAAAATCTATTTTTTATTTATCTTACTTTGCTCTCTTTTTATTATTTCCTGTATACTATTATTTTATTCTATTTAACTTATTTCAGTTTCATGAATTGTTAATTTTTTTCTAAACTCTAATATTTTAAAAAAAATCATGTACACCTTATTTCCCAGTTTACCTATTTAGTTTGTGCTTTCAATCCACTTCTAAAGTCTGTCATTTCAATGACTAATATTTCACCTCTAAATAAGAAGTTCCGATGAATAGAGATGAAGTTTGTTTTTTTTCATTTTCTGCTATTTTTTATGATTAATTTCTATAGTATTACATTGCTTTCTAAAAACACATTTTGTATTAAGTCTTAGGAAATGTGTTCTTTGTAGCCAAAAACATGAATTATTTTGAAATGTCCTATGACTACTTTACTCATTCATTCATTGGTTCAACAAATGATTGTTGAACCATTTTTTTTTTATTTTTGTCATAAGCTTTGAAAAAGACAGAAAATGTTACCTCACACAAGGTCACAATGACAGAGCTCACATTTTAATTGCTGGAGACAACCAAATAAAAGCAGTCAAATAATTTCAATTCACATAAGTACTCTACAAAAACAAGTAAGAGCTGAAATGGAGAATAAAAAAGGTCAGTCCACTCTAAGTAAGGTGATCGTAGAAGTCTTCTATGAGAAAATGACATATTGCAGATATCAATAACCCCAAGAATAGTGTTGGCTGTATGTGAGCGGAATTGGAGCCCACCAGGAAGTCCAAAACCAGTGAGGCTTGTCATCAGGAAGTCATCCTTCCAATGTTGGGGATAGCTTACCTTTCACCCCATATAATGTGACTTACTTCCTGATGGCTTAAAAACCTGTGACACTCACCGTTCTGCCCTTTTGGCACTAGTCCCAACGATGCAAGTATCCTTGGGCAATAACATCTTCCTTATTTGGAAAATGATATGCACAGACTTAGTCTGAGAATGAGATAACTACTGTAGTAGTTCACATGGTCTTCTCCTTTGCTCAACCTGCAACATTTCTGATGGTATACAAAGAAAATTCAGCTTTTTGGGAGATTTCCAGTTTTACTTCTAAAAAGTTGCAGAATCCTCAGTTCTCTTGGGTTTCTCTCTCAAGCTGATAGCATCTGCTTTATAACTCTGTGAATTCCTATCTACTCTGACTTGCTGATGGCACCTTGCCAGCTTGCTGGTGTTATTTTGAATTTATTCTCATAATCACTTTTTCTGACATTCAGTGAGATTTGGGAAAGGAATGGAAGTAAATACTTGGGAACAGTAAACTTTGTTTATACTAGAAGTCCTAGAATTTATTTCCAAAGTATACTACTTTTAGTTACTTAAAAGTTTCTTTTTAGAATTGTGACAGTGTTACTGTGTTAGTTTCTGAAAACCCTTACGGATGCATGTCACCTGTTTTCAGAACTTGATTTTGTGTATTTCCTCATATTTCTATTTTCCTCCAACATAGCACTAATTTTCTCTATAGTTCTGAATAGGTGTAAATAGCAATTATTTAATAAGTAAATGCATAATACAGAATTATTTGACATTTTACACAGTGAAAATAAAATAGGAAGCATCCAATATTTACTATGCTCCTATCAAATCTAGGCATATATATATGTACACACATTAACATACACACACATATTAAAAAACTTAGTATTATCATAGCTCCAGTATATAAGCAACTGATCTAGCCAAGATGGGGACCCATGTTTATTAACTAAATTTTTATTCCTCTCAATCCCCAACAAAATTTAAAATCCAAAGAAAAAATGAGATTAGATGTTATTGGATAGAATTACCAGTGTTAAGGAATGTGAATTTAAATTTGAAAGTACCTTGACTTGGAAACACTACATTATATTCACGTAGGAATCAGACAAAGATGAGAGAATGAACAGATACAGAAAGGTACTTCTAACTAAACAAGGGTAGGTGCCACTTACTGTCACAAGTATCATCCCAGATCCCCATTCCCACACTGTGACAGCTTATAGAAAAACACAATGGCTTGAGCATTTGTTGCTATGAGAACATTGATTACATTTATTTGTTTTCTATTTCAAGCTGCAAATTTCTCACTTCAGGACTTTAAATAGTCACAAAAGAATAATCAGTCCTGCTCATCAGTCATCTTTCCCTTGGCACACTGTAAACAAGCAGTTGGTCAGGATAATATCTTATAAGCTTGGTAAATCACTTAATTTCTAGCAATACATTTTGCCCAATATGAAATATCACTAAGGAAACACAGCAGTTTTACCAGGATGCAAGAAACTTGGATGTGTTTAAAGTGTAAAATAAAAATAAAAATAAATTACAGAAAATAACAAACAAACTTCTTTCTTCAATTTGCTTTCCTAAAATATATTTGTCCTGATAAGTACGTTATCAAACAACATTGCAGACTTTCTAAAACCATTTGCCAAAATATCATAAGTGAATAAATGATACGCAAGTTAGATCAGCACTGCAAGGATGAAGGCCCTTGGCCCCCACAAAAGATTTGCTGAAAAATCACTGACCTGAGGCAGATTAACAGGAGAAAAGGAATCAAATTTGTTTAACATGTCTACATGGTGCCTTCAGAAACTGCTAATGCAATAGGGACATTTACATGCCAATGTGAGGCTACAGAAAGAATGCAGGGGGCGGCACCTGTGGCTCAAGGAGTAGGGCACTGGCCCCATATACCAAGGGTGGCCGGTTCAAGCCCAGTCCCAGCCAAAAACTCCAAATAAATAAATAAATAATTTAAAAAAAAAGAATGCAGTCTCCGAGTATAGCCAGTACCAGGTTTCAGCAGCAACATGTTTCTGGGAGGGAGAAAGGAAGAGACTTGATTAAGAAAAGCTGACTTGTAGGCCTCCTAGAGAGCAGACTGTAAATGTTTCTTTTTAGACCTTTCAAGGTGTCAGACTTTCAGTTAATTTTTCCTAGATGGACAAGAAAAGTCGTGGTTGCATTACTGCAGATTTTCTACAGATGCAACTTTCTCCCCACAAAAGACAGCTTTGCAGGGTTACTTCCATCTGCTGGACCTGTGGCAGCCATTTCAAAATTTGTCAAAGAAATATATTTTGTGGTAAAATATTCCAAATTCTTCAGCACTTTGGTGAAGTTAATATCTTCTCAAGACCTGCTTTCCCCTACCTAATTTCCACTCTAAAGCTCCAAATCTCCCAAAAGGTCCTGGCATATCAAAACATTCATTAGGGCTCAGTGCCTGTGGCTCAAGCAGCTAAGGCGCCAGCCACATACACCTGAGCAGGCGGGTTAGAATCCAGCCTAGGCCCTCCAAACAACAACTGCAACCAAAAACTGGCCAGGCATTGTGGCGGGCTCCTGTGGTCCCAGCTACTTGGAAGGCGGAGGCAGCAGAATTGCTTGAGCCCAGGAGTTGGAAGCTGTGAGCTGTGATGCCACAGCACTCTACCCAGGGTCCAAGCTTAAGGCTCGGTCTCAAAAAAGAAAAGGAAAAAAAAAAAACATTTATTAGGGAGTAAAACCAAGAGAAATTTCACTTGGATTTTAAAAGGGCTGGAGGATTACTGATTCAAGATAGCTGAATTAAAACAAAACAAAACAAAAAGTGGAAATGAAAAAATGGAAAAATAGAGTAAGTACAGAGCAGGTCTGCAAACTAGGGATAGAAATGTGAAAGAATATTCTAAAATTAAAAAAAAAACATAGGGATGTATTCTCTCTGTGTGTCTCTCTCTTTCTCTCTCTCTCTCTCTCACACACACGCACACACAAAGTGCACAGAAATAGGTTGAAGGAGAAATGTGTTCACTTCTTCCCAAGAGGTACCAAATATACTGGATGTGCTGGGCACAGTGGCTCATGCCTATAAGTCCAGCACTTTGGGAGGCCAAAGGAGGAGGATCACTGAAGCTAGGAGTTCAAAACCAGCCTAGGCAACATAGCAAGACCCTGTTTCTACGAAAAAAAATTTTTAAATTAGCTGGGCATGGTGACATGGGCTTGTAGTTCTCCCTACTGAGGAGGCAGAGGTGGAATGATCACTTGAACCCCAGAGTCAGTGAGCTGCAGTCACACCACTGCACTCCAGCCTGGGTGACAAAGCAAGGCCCTATCTCCAAAAACAACCACCACCTCCCTCACATTAAAAGAACTATAGCAAAATTCCCAGGAAAATTGAAAGTGAACTCTTTAACAGGAAATCATTCCACTACACCTAATTTGTATAGATTAGAATATTAAAGAAATAAATCAAGAATGTTTATGTATATTTTACATATAGTGAAACGCACAGATCTTAAGTAAAAATTTCAATAAATTTTGGTAAACCTAACCACTTAGTTAACTACCAATCCACCAAAATATGAGCCATTAATATTTTCATCACCCCAGAAAGTTTCCTTGTGCCCCCTTTCAAGCACTGCCACTTAAAGGCAACTGCTATTCTGACTTCTGTTTGCTGGTTCTTTTTTATCATATAAACAACATCATGTCAAGGACCTCCTTTGTATTGACCTTTTACTCCACATTATGTTTTTGACAATTTTCCTTCTGATTTTTATCAGCAGCACATTCTGTTTTTCAATGCTGGTTACTGTTCCTTCCTAGTATAAATATAGCACTGTTTTTTTTTTGTTTTTTTTTTACTTCAATGCAGAAGTAAAAAAATGCAAGGCTACATGCAGTGGCATCATCACAGCTCAGTGCAACCTCAAACTCCTGGGCTCATAGGGATCTCCTGCCTCAGCCTCCCAAGTAACTTGCACGACTCTCAAGTTCCAGCAGTCTCAGATAACGTATTTCTGTTTGGGGTAAAGATGGGGTCTCGCTTTTGCTCATGGAACACCTGACCTCAAGCAATCCTCCTGCCTTGGCCTCCCAAAGTGCAAGGATTACATGCGTGAGCCACTGAACCAGAGTGCACCTTCAGTTTTTACATCCCCTTGTTAATGGACAGGTGAGATGTTTAGAGCTTTGTTTTTTGTATTTTCTTGTAGGTGCCTGAGGATCTTCTGCCTACCAAATGTTATTTGTAAGCATAGGCTTTTTAACTTCTTTCTTGCCTGTATGTTTATCTATCTTGTCTCCTACACGACTAGCACAACAAGTAGAAAATTGAATAGAAGTAGTGAGAGCAGACATCCTTGTTCCGTTCCCTATCCTAGGGGCATAGCATTCAATGTTTCACCATTAAATACCATATCATCTGTAGAATTGTGATAAATGTCCTTTAGCAGGTTTTCTTCTTTTCAAAATTTGGTGATACATTTTATCATGAAAGCTGTATTTTTTAAATGTCTATTTTTGCATCTAATTAAATACTCATATGTGCTTTCTCCTTGAACCTGTAAATGCAACGAATTATGCTGACTGACGTTTCTGTATTCAACCTTGAATTCTTCTGTTCAATTCAATTTTATCAAGTGTATTATCCTTTTTATATGTTGCCAGATTTACAAATATTTTAAGATTTTTGTGTCTATATTCATGAGAGACATTAGTCTTGTTAACAGAAAAAACCAAACACTAAATAATTTTAAGAGGTTTAGATTATACATCCAGAGGAGCCACAGATCCGAGAAGCCTTGACTTAGTTTTCAGTGGGAACTGCAGTTTGCCTCTACACATTTTAGGAGACAGGAATTTGAGGCAAAATCATAAAGTAATACATGGAATGTATAAATTGCTTTTTCCTGAAAGGGCAGGATATCCTGAAGCTGACACCTATAGGTTATACGACTACAGGTGGGTTAAACGACTCTTTGATCGACTGCAGGTGGGTTAAATGACTCTTTGATTTGTAATTGGTTAAATAAATAAAGCTTTGCGTAAAGACTTGGAATCAGTGGAAAAGAATGCCTAAATTAAGATAAGGAGTCTGCTAACTAGGCAGCAAGCTGCAAGGGATAGACTTAACATAATCTGTTAAGGAAATTTATGGCCTGCAGGCAAACTTTGCCTTTCATAACCTTAGATCCATCTACAATTAGTCTAAACTCCTAAAGGGAGAGGGTGTAAGGAGATTTATCTGATCTCCCTTCCTTTCAGAGCCTGGAACTCAAGTTTCAAGATTTTTCTGGGATCCCATTGGCCAAGAAGACTTAGTTCAGTGGAAAGAGGATTAGGATTTATTTTTGGTTCATAGTTTTTTTTCTTTTAATGATGGCTTTAACTCATTTTGGGAATCAGATGTAGAGTGGTTTCCTAATACAGAATAGGAAGTATTCTTTCGTTCTCTATTATCTGAATTTATGTAGGAATGTTATTATTCCCAAATATTTATAATTTAAAAGTATTTTTAAAGATTCACAAATGAACCCATATGTACCTAGAATTTTCTTTGTAGGAAGCCCTTCATAATGAATTTATGTTCTCAAATATATATATGTAACTATTACATTTTTATAGTTGTCAGTCAATTCTTATAATTTTTTGATTCAGGGAAAATCATTAAATCATAAAGTTGTTTGTAATATCTTCTCATTCATTACTTGTCTTGCTGAATTGTGCCAATCGTCCTTTTCTCATGATAATTTTAGGAAAAGGTTTATTAAGCTTAGAAATTATTTAAAGAATCACTATTTCTTTGTTGCTTTATTCTGTTTTTGTCTAATTCTATTTCATTGATTTCTGATCGTCTTTCTATCATTTCTAAAAAACTGTTTTTGAGGCTCGGCACCTGTGGCTCAATGGGCTAAGGCGCCAGCCACGTACACCTGAGCTGGCGGGTTCGAATCCAGCCTGTGCCCGCCAAACAACGATGACGGCTGCAACCAAAAAATGGCCGGGCGTTGTAGCAGGCACCTGTAGTCCCAGCTACTTGGGAGGCAGAGGCAAGAGACTCACTTGAGCCCAGGAATTGCAGGTTGCTGTGAGCTGTGATGCCACTGCACTCCATCCAGGGTGACAGCTTGAGGCTCTGTCTCAAAAAAAAAAGAAAAAAAAAAGAAGAGGAAACTTTGGGTGGCACTTGTGGCTCAGTGAGTAGGGCGCCAGCCCCATATGCTGAAGGTGGCGGGTTCGAACTCAGCCCCAGCCAAAAACTGCAAAATAAATGAATAAATAAATAAAAATAAAAAGAGGAAACTTCATTGATTTTTTGGTCCCGAATGTCCTTGGCAGTCAAACTCTTCATTACTAATGTTATTCATGGTTTCTTGAAGTTTCTTTGAAAAACTAAGAGATGGTGTTGTGCCCACATTTCGGGGTCCCCCCCAGAAGAAACTCACACCAGGCGCACCGATGCAAAAACAAAGGGTGGAATTTATTACACGTTTAAACTGGGACCACTCAGCCCCGCCTAAATGGCTGGTCGGTCTGAATGGCCCCTAGGGGAGGGGCTGAGGTATTTTTATAGTGTACAGAAAGGAGGTTGGGAGGGGGGAATACGATAAGGGGAATGGGATGAGGAAAGGGTGGAACAAGGATGAGTCCAGGTGCCTCTTCACTTGCTGATTGGATACCTCAGCGGTGCCAGGAACGGATGGGTGGTCGCTAAGAAGGAAGGGGCTGGTACTGATTGACCGGTGGGGGTGGTCAGGGGAACTGGTGCCAGGAGGTGAAAGTTACAGAACCAACAATTACACGGGGAATTACACAGCAACCTGTAAAATGGAGTCTGTTAACAAAAGGGCGTCACACGGGCCCTTTCAATGGAATTTAAAGAAATACTTCCAGCTTCTTACAAAGGCAGTTCTCCAGAAATTCTGAATCCCACAGCGTGTGTCCTCCAAGCAATAGTGGAAACGTTCTTAGAGTATCCGGGCACCGCAGGCCAGCCCCATGGAGAAGCCGGAAAGCCGCCGGCGGCGCAGAGCCAGAGCAGAGCCGGGGCCGCAGGAGCGCTAGGCTGCCCCTGCCGCCCCGTCAGCACCGGGCTCCCACCTGCCGGAGACGCCGGCCTGAGGTGGCACCAGAGCAGCTGGCAGAGTGGTGGCCAGGATGGCGACTTCAGGGACTGACCTC
>CAUYON010036691.1:0-10395 GCA_963573935.1 Arctocebus calabarensis
AAGAAGAAAAATCTTCATGTTAGGGCTGAGTACATTGAATACTTTTTCTTCCATTTTTGAGATACTTTGCTAAGAAGAATATGTTCCAGCTCCATCCATGTAAACACAAAAGAGGTAAAGTCTCCATCTTTCTTTAAGGCTTATTTTTTAGGTGGCCCTGGACGGGTTTGAACCGCTAGCCTCAGTGTACATGGCCGGCACCCTATCCATTGAGCTATGTTCAACACCCACCTTTAGCAAATTCTTGAGAGAGATTCAAATATTTAATATTTGCTGGTTCTTACAATTAGCACTGGGCAGCTTGCATGCCACTTGGAGCTCTAGTTTTTTTCTGGTCATTTATTGAAAAATATTTGGTGGGTAATAAATAAATAGCATGTCAATTTTCAGAGAGACATTATGCTAGATGTTAAGCTTTGATTGTGGTCTAAATTCCTTCTAACTTCCTAATTAAAAAAAAAAAAAAGAAAGAAAGAAACCTTACAATGAATGGATCAGATTGGATGAGAACATGCAAAAAAAGGAAGAGACCAGGAATCACCAGAAACCAATCTCTGGGCAGGCTCCAGTTAACTCTTTTATTTATGTCTTTATATATAAACGTTGACACACACATCATGTACCTACATTCACATATTCTCTACTTGTCTTAATATATCCCCCTTCTATTACGTTTTTTTTACAGTATTAGCCCCATCTTCTCCGTGTGTCCCCTAATTTGATGCCGTCAGTTTGTAATCACTGACTGATTGATTTTCATGTGGTTTTCTCGTTATGATGCCATTATCCATGTAGAGTTCTTAATGGATTGCTAACCAGGACAGAAGTATGGAGAAGGGCGATTTGATAAAGACTGCTAAGTGCGTGTGAGTGATCAAGAGCCCTGGGCTCCTGAATGAATAGTCTGCCTGACGCTCTGACTGTAAGGGCGTAAATCCCATCGGAGGAATGACAATGTCCTTGGATGATTTTCATTTCCTCTAGGCAGAGGCAGAGCCACAGCCGCTCTGTAACTTGACCAGTAACAGTGCCATGCTGAAATTTAAATACATTTTACTACTGCTTATCATTTATTTTAAATCATAGGCAGAACTTGCAATACTCTAGAGTAATGAATGAAGCTTTTTAAAGAATGAGGTGAAACAAACATTGTCGAATGAGAAAAAAAAATCACATGCACATACATATGAAGTCTGAACAGGGGTGTGTTACTTCCTTTAGAACAAAAATGTGCTATATTTTCCCTTAGATTTATACTACATGAAACTCTAATTCTGTTCCATTTTTATTTCCTGTTACTCATATGGTTTAGGCAGAGAGAATTCCATCTAGATTGAGAACTCCTTGTGGGCAGGGCCATGTCTCATTCATCCACCCTCTGCGTAACTTCTCTGGCGAATGGCAGGAACTCTATTTTTGCTGAATCCATGTGACTCATAATCTGAAGCTGTCCCTGAATGGTATAATCAAAAAAAGATGTGTTTGAGAAAGATCAGCATTTTCTTTGACACATTTAACCGCCATTTTATTCAAACTATTTCATACAAAATATTTTATTGCCATAAGAGAAACACGGTCTTTTCCTTATTTCTTTGCAATCTTTGTAATAATAATCATACTCAATCTGAAGGAAAATAACTTCAGTGTAGAAATAACTGTTTACCATGATATTCATGGGTGGGAAATTAAAGGGTTAAAATTATTTGGTTTCTATTTGTGATGCTATTGTTGAGGAGTCTTAAAATTCGTAGCCTTAAATACAACAAAAACCCATTTCAACTGCCTTAGCAAGATAGTAGTTAGTAAATTAGTGGAAACACACTGCTTAAATCACTGGGAAATCTTCCACCCAGTAAACGCAAGAGTTGAGTGGCCAGCGCTAGTTATTACACAGTTAGATTCTAGACTCTACCTGGAGGTTCAATCATTTTTTTCCTCACCTATGATTGTTCTGCATGATCCAGGAGAAGAGAAGCCTGGCCGTTTGGTTCAACAAGTACTTAATGATGGCCAAATTTTAGATTTCTAGCTTCTACAGAAAGCTGTACATGTTGTGTCTGCTGTGTCTGGGCAAGTCACTTTGTGCCATTGAACTTCAGAATACCCCTGTTCTACCTACGTTGCATCTCGTCTTCAGGATCAAGAGGGCTAATAGCAAACATCAACTATTGGAGCTTGAATTCAAGTCATGACATGCCTGGCTCTGAAATTCATCTCTTTTATTTTCCTCTACATTGCCTTTCCAAGCATCCTTAACATACAGGTGTAAAAAATGAATGCTTTCTTTAGAATTCCCCTGAGGACCATGAAGGATGCACCATATTATATTCCTTTGGTTTCCACAGTTTCTTGTAGGCAATTTTTGCTTAAAAGAAATATAAAAGAGTCCTAGTTTCGTTTACACTTTTTGTGGGGTGTTCTGAGCTACAGTTTTTCTGAAGGATCTGAGGATAGAAGAAATAAAGGTGTCACTGAAGAACCTCTGATAGTCTTCTCCAAAGTGGAGGCAGGCTTTTGGGCATGAATATACTTCACATTTTCCCCTGTCTCTGAGTGTGTGTGTGTGTGTGTGTGTGTGTATGTACATAACATAGTAGAAAGCTACTTGGGAAAGACAGTAGGTGATGTCGAGGCCAAAAGTAGGAAAATGGAGTCAGATTTTTTAAGAACCCTTTGACTGGCAGCAATTTGGAAGATGTTGAAATCCATTCTGCCCATTACTTATAAAAATAAAGGGGAAATCACAAAGCATCCTTTGATTCAGCCAAATTTGTTTTCACATTTTACATCCATTCATTCCACAGCCTTCCAAAGGATTTAGAAGAAAAATAGGATGAAATAATGAAACAAAACCAAACCTAAGAAAACCAAATCACTGTGCCTGGGAAAGCTGTTAGGAAGCCTCCTTCTCTGTAAACAGCTTGCCCCACCACCTTTTAGCAACATATTTCCCTTGATTCTCACCAGCTGGTCGTTTCTAATTTCTCCTCAGTGTCTTAAAATAGCAATTTTCCTTGAAGCTAATCTCTCAGCCTTTACAGATGACTCCCTGGTTTGGATTTCCTAAAGAAGGTGCTAGGCCTTCTCAACTGTCTGCTCTTCCCTCTTCTACTTGTCATGTTCTTCACTCTTAAGCAAACTGAGACTTCACAGCTAACCTTTGAGTAGGGATAGTCCCAGGGGGCCACATGACTTATGAGTTTGGGTAACCTTTGGGGTAAGAATGATGACATGCTGAAGTGGATAAATTTCCACTTCAGAATCATTTTCTGTTATTATGCATCTGGCAGGACTGATTGAGGCTTGAGTACCCTGACCATGTGTCTCTCTGAGCACCGAGAGCCATTTTTTTAAGGAAGCAAGCGACTTTGCAACCATTCTGATGCAAATTCTGCTAACAAAGATAGAACCCATTTCTCATCTACCATTGCATTTAATTTTTACCAAGACCCTATCAGATGATTTATCTCATGTCTGTGTAAGAATGTTTTTTAAAAGATTTCAGAAAGTTTAATAACTTACTAATAACACAGAATTCTTGAATGAAACACCAGTTCAAACTCAAGAGTGTCAGACTCAAAAACCAAATGTTCTTCCCACAAAAGCCTCGGTGGCAAGGTTCTGTTTATATTGGATGACAGTGCCCAATATTTCATTACATAAGTCTGATAAACTTGCTTCTTAAAAAGCTATTATCTTAGATTTGGGGCCATATTTTATTTTGTCTTCCTTTTCTCCTAGGTAGGAATTTAATGGTACACACACACACACACACACTCTCTCTCTCTCTCTCTTTTTACTTTAACTTCTGTTTTGTGTTATTGACAGGCATCCCTGACTGTGAGATGCCTTGTTTAAAAAATGAGAAAAGCAGAACCATGTCTGTCACATTGTTCCTGTTTATTGTGCTTTTATAGATATCAATGTCTTTTAAAAGATAAGTGATTTACACTAATTTAGTTCATTTAATTCTAATAACAACTTTAGTTAGACTTGAAGATTATTCCTGTTTTTTAAAAGAAGAAGGGGGGTGAACTTAAATAATTTGGAAAAGGTGATATCACCAAAAATCAACGTTCAAGCCACTTTAACTGTGTCTCAAATGGGCAGTGGCATCTTCCACAGCAGTGTTTCAAAAGGAACAACTGAGAACCCTCAGAAGTCTATTTTCTTGTTAAACATATCTTAATTTCAAGCCAGTAAGATTCACATGTTCCCTGACACTCTACATCCACATTGCTTTAATTTGGCGCCAGGATCTTTTAAGCCCTGTTTCCTGTCACTCCATGCTTCTCAGCTGAATGCTATGAAGTGTACCAGGCACTTGTGTGCTAAGCACTGGAACGTTACATATTCTATACCTGTTACATCTCATTCCAGCCTCATAGTGCCCCTGGAGATGACAAGCAGTGCTTGCCAAGCCTCCATTGTTCCCACTTGTAGAAAGAGATAATAAGTTGCCTTTGCAAAGACACACAACTCAGATGCTGGGAAGCTAGATCTTAGCACATCTGCTCTTTACCATTAAGCTATGATGTTTATGTACTCCGTCTACTTTAGTCAACTTAGGAGTTTTCTTCTACCAATTTTGGTAAATTAACTTCCTCCCTTGGTTGACACTGTAACTGATTCTTTTTTTCTCACCTAATTTTTCTCTTGTTTTGAGAACCCTACAGAAGAAGCTTTTCGTGATATTCACTCTCTGGGATCCATAATATTGTCCCATAATATTGTTTCATTTTCTATGTTGTAGTATTAATTTTCTATCTATTGTTCTACAACCCAGGTAGATAATTAGATCTGAGAAAAGAGGCTAAGTTTCTGTCATATTTATATTTTTCAAATCCAGCATAGTTCATGGAAAATGGAATATGTATCCATTCAAAAAACATCTGTTAAATGCCTTGCATGTCTGAATAAACTAATTTCTCACAGAGACATAATAAAGAGTTGTCTGGTACTCATGTGAGCAACTAGGTTTTGACTCAGAATAGAACGACCATTCTGTAGAAAGCTCCATGTCCTTTCGACATGAAATTGATTTTCAGACACTTATCAAGAACCCAAAGCTAATGAAGGACACAAAATAATTTAGATGATAAAAGTTTATTTTACCATCACCTGTTTGTTTTCATCCACTTGTTTTCTCATTTAGCCATGTTGTACTTACTCTACCACACCTACATTAGTAAGGCGCTTTCCGAGGTGCTGAATCCCGGAATGAACAAGACAGATAAGGCCTCTGCACTCATGGAGCTCATATCCTAGTGTTTGAGGTTGGGGATTAAAAATAAACAAGATGAAACATAATGATGTAATATGGAATGACTGGATGATTATTTTGGGGATATTGGGAAAGTACTTTTGGAACTGGTCATGTTTTAAGCTAAATGTGAATGACTGTAAGTAGCCAGCTATGAGAAGATAAGGGAGATTAATGCAAATACCTTTAGAAAAAAATCTAGGTGGCTGGAGAATTGTGAACTAGGAGTAGAGTGGTTGAAGAAGTTAAGCTATAAGACAAATTGTAGGCAACATAGGTTCTCATGCATTAAGATAAGAAATAGCCTGTTTTTAAAATGTGCTGGATAGGTGCTGAAGAGTTTTAAACAGTGGGAAATAACATGTTACTTTTTAATATTTCAAAATGACCATTTAGGGAATAATATGTAGACTTGATATTAGGGAGATAAAATCGGAGTGGGAGGAATATTTAGGTGACTATTATGTGGTCCAGGCAAAGGATGATAGTTTGCTGATCTCTCTAGCAATGGAGATAGGGAACAGGAAAGTTTAGGGGTAATTTTGGAGGATGGGCTAACACTTCTTGCTATTTGGATATAGCATTTGAGAGTAGAGAAGGGTCAGGAGAACTTATTGAGTAGATGACATTTGACATTTACTAAAATAAGCAGCAGGTTATGTGTAGGAAGAGATCAAAGGATTGAGAGTTCTGCTCAGGCCCTGTGAACAATGAGGTTTCTTTGAAATGTTCACATGGGGATGTCAAGCACAATCTTAGGTATGTGAGTGTGGGGTTCAGGGGGAAGGGCTTGCATTGTACATACATGTCTTTGTATAAATGACAGTGAGATAAGGGAGGAGATCTCCTAAGGAAAGTGTGTAAATAGAGAAGAAGATTAAGGATGCTCCAACATTTTGAAGATGGGGTATCAACAGAGGAAACTAAGATTATACAAAAGAATGGAATCAAAAGAAAACCAGATGAATGAAATATTCTGGACATCTAGAAAAAGAAAATATTTCAAAGAGAATACAGCACTTCATTATACTTGTTTTTCATTATTACAATTCATATAATTTTGGGTCAAACCAAGAGCTATTTGAAGACACTCTTTGAAGGAATCTTAACTTTCCTCCCCAAAGGAATAAAAAAAAAAAAGGTATTAGCCACATTTCTAGGTCACCTCTCTGGAAATTTCACCACACAACTTTTAAGTCTGCACATGAACAGAATGAGAACAGATGAGTGCAATTTGCCTTCACTGTTTATTTTTCTTGGGATTATGACAATTGTTAAAAACAGTGTTGCATTTCCCTGAAATTATTGTATACTCTTATCTTGCTTCAAGTTCACTTTGATTGAGTTCTGTGTGCATTTTAAGTGATACAGGACTGATACGCTCACTTCTGACTCTCATATCTTCCAACATTATCATGTTAGTAGTGTTGCTGCTTTTACTATTTTTATGATCTTCATATTTCATGCATTTCTCTTGGACATAATAGCTGAGACTTCGTACAACTCCATTCTACTTACCTACGAGGAAGACACCATGTGGAAACAACACCAAACAAAAATCTTGAGTCTGCAGTTCTTGAAAGATAGACGAAGATTGGGAAGAGGGCATCTCTCTCTTGAGCTGTCCCATATGGTGTCATCTTGCCAAGAAGTTGCTATTGAGTCAGCCAGCCATGATTACAGTGGATCCAGGGAGACGTTAGGGATTCAAGCAGCCTCTGTTCCAGATCTTTCTCTAAGAGAAAACAGCCCATTAGCACAGCTGTCCCTAGCAAGGCTGCAAACTCTGGCCTGGTGAGCACACAAATTTAGAAGCCAATTTGAGCCAGCAATGAGATCTTCAGTGTACAAATAAATATTAAATGGGGTTAGGAGCACAGTAAGATTCAGCCCTGTGGTGACTCATGTTGATGGCACCACTTGACATCAGAAAGGTATTAAAGGTGTGAAAGGAGATAAGCTGTAGATGTTTACTGATATTACATTGTTTATTTATGTAAAAAATGTTCTATGAAATATCCAAGAAATATAAAGACAGGCTGTATTTTCTCTTTAATATTTGTTATTTCTGACACAGTAAAATGAGTGAATTAATGAGGAGATATTCTATGAAGGGAATGTGCTTCTTTGATTTGATTTTGGAAGAGAAGTGTTGGGAGGAGGGCGGTGTGCTGTGAGCCAGGTACTTCTAGTGTGAACCTGACCCCATCACATAGCGTTTATGTGCTCTAGGGCAAGTTTTTAAACTCTTTGAGTCTCAGCTTCTTATTTGGACAATATGATGAATAATACCTGTTGTCCCTGAAAATGGCAGGCAGATAGTGATAGCTATTTACAATATTGTTCCACATCTTTCTACAAATTGCTGACCCTTTAGCCTTTTCTCTAACTTTACATGTAGCAGGAACCGTGGATCTATTTGTGTAGCCCATCATTTTCAGATTATGGTAGGGCTTGGTATTTAGCTTTTTGGTGTTATAGTCAATTACAAATGATTTATTAGCTACTAGGAAGGTGTAGTATAAATAATAAACTTGAAGGTTATAGATAAATTATGTTTTTAATTGGAATGCTAATAAATTATAATGTCTTGTCGTAAAAAGGGTAGCTGGGTTCTTCAAACATCAGAGTAAAAAATCACCCGATGAAAATTTACCCAATGATGACATAAATTACACTTAGCTGCCAGAAGAAAATCTGCAAAGGAGGAAGAACAATGCTTCTCTATATTAAAACATAGTTTATTCAAATTTAGAATTATTTCTACAGAGATAAACCTGTATAAGTCTGAAAGATTCAGAAATTTATATTGTTTTTTTTTTCTAATTAGGTAACAACTTTGCCTTCTGACTTTTTTTTCTACTTGAGATGAGTAATCCATGTTTTGTTTAAAAATATTTTCTGAATCAAAATGTAAAACTTAATTCTAGTTAGAAACAAGTTGAATTGTTATGATTGATAGAAGCATTTTTTAATGCATTTTCATTTTTCTGGATTCAATGCCAGTGCATAATTCTAAAGATTGTTCAGTACTCGGCAAATATCATCGCCTGTAAAATTCGGGAAACTCAGAATCTGATGAACAGTTAAGTGCCTTATTATACAAGGGCCTTTTGTTGATTTCTTCATCTTTCTTATTTTCTTTTTTTAATTTGAGTGACAGAAGAGTGTGTTTATACAGTACAGCTACATGGAAAGTATAATTACTAACATTAATTAAGTGCTTATTAAATAGCTGGCAGAGTATATTACTTATATTATCTCATTCAGTCTCTACAAATAACCCAAGGAGGTCTAAGTTAACATCATCCCATTTATAGATGAGTAGGTTGAACAAATTGCTCATGATCACACCATATATAGACATCAAAATCATGCCAAAGGCCCAAGAAGTCTAGTATATGTTTAACGGAAATTCAGCATTTTCTTTTATTTGTTTATTTTTTCTAGCTAAGTTCAGGGAAGTTTGTTGATGGTACATGACAAGGCGGGGGTTCCTTGAATACTTCCATTCTTTAGGGGGTCTAGTGTAGAAAGTGTGTGGAGGGGAGATTCTCAGTGAAGAGGAAGACTGAGTAGGCAGGGATGCCCCAGAAGCTGAGGGCCTCTCTCTTCCTCTCCTGGTCTGGATGGGGTGGTCGTCAAGGATCTTTTACTCTTTGAAGGCCATGTGTGCCACATGGTCCACCACTCTGTTGTTGTAGCCAAATTCCTTGTCATAATAGACCAGGTGTTTGACAGTGGTCTTTGAGGGTGATGCCAGCTCCAGCGTCAAAGATGGAAGAGTGGGTGTGTCACTGTTGAAGTTGGAGGAGATGACCAAAATGCAGCCCAAAATGCCCTTGAGAGGGCCCTCTGACACCTGCTTCATCACCTTCTTGGTGTCAGAGTATTTGGCAAGCCTCTCCAGATGGCAGATCAGGTTCACAACCAACACATTGACAGCACAGACATGGAAGACCATGCCAGTGTGCTTCCCGTTCAGCTTGGGGATCACCTTGCCCACAGCCTTGGCTGCACCATTCCACCGAGGCAGAGATGATGTTCTGGAGAGACCTGTGTCCATCATGCCACATCTTCCCAGAGGGGCTGTTCACACTCTTTGAGATGGTAGTGATGGCATGGACTGTGATCATGAGTCTCTCCATGATAACAAAGTTGTCATGGATGACCTTGTTGAGGGGGCTAAACAGTTGGTGTTTGCAGGAGACATTGCTGACAGTGGTCAGGCTGTTTTTGAACTTCTCATGGTTCACACTTATTACAAATGTGGGGCACCAGCAGAAGGGGCAGACCCTTCTGACCCTTGGGTGCCCCCTCTAGATGAGCCCAGCCTGCTCCTTTCTTGTGAAGATGCCAGTGGACTCCACAGTGTGATAGATGCCTGCCTTGCCCCATTTGATTTTAGTGGGATCTGGCTCCTGGAAGATGGTTATTAGATGTCCATTGATGAGAAGCTTCCCATTCCAGCCTTGACTGTGCCATGGAACTTGCCTTACTGGAATCATACTGGAACATGTAGACCGCGTAGTTGAAGTACGGAAGGGGTCAGTGATGGTAACAATATCCACTTTGCCAGAGTTAAAAGTGACTCTGTCACCCAATACAGCCAAAACCATTTATTCCAGCCCTCACTTTCACTATGGTGTCTAGGGGACATGGCTGCCACTGTACAAGATGTAGCTGTCTATGGAATGGGGGAACAGAGACCAGTACTTTCTCTTTTCCATGAAAACATCTTATTGTTAAAAAGCCCCTGGGACATGTTGCTCTTTGGATAAAATTGGATGATTTTCTCAGCTATGATTAACAAAAATAGGTTAGCAGGTGAATACACATCAAGTTTTTATTCCCAGCATAATTATTTGTTATTACTTTCCATTTTGATATTACTCCTCATGTGTAGAAGGTCAGATAGTTAAGTTTGCAACTCATTCTAGAAAAAGTGCTACATACCTCATCACTGAATATAACTATGGTCACTTTAAAGTACTGACTGCCCTTGGGGAGCGATGTGCTGACATCAGTGCCTAGACCACCCTTCAAAGCAATTTTGGAACTCATTTTTGGAATGGCCATCACAGCTGTCATCATATGAGGTCTGATGATTCAAAAAGTGCTTCCAAGGGGAA
>CAUYON010036692.1:0-33977 GCA_963573935.1 Arctocebus calabarensis
AACAACAATGACGGCTGCAACCAAAAATGGCCGGGCGTTGTGGCAGGAGACTCGCTTGAGCCCAGGAATTGGAGGTTGCTGTGAGCTGTGATGCCACAGCTCTCTATCCAGGGTGACAGCTTGAGGCTCTGTCTCAAAAAAAAAAAAAAAACTGCTGAAAGAAGTAGATAAAGAAAGCCCGAAATGGCCTGTGATCAGAGCATCACCTGAGGATAATTTCCTCTGAGTCTGAAGGGAGCGGAGGTTTTGACCTTGTCCCCTTCTTAGAGGAAGGGGCTTTTAATCCAGACCACGGTGGCAGCAGACTAGGTTCTCTGAGTGCCTTTGCACCAGGCAAGGTCTCCTGGGAACCTGAATACAGATGTCTTTTGGGATGGTGCAAGGGGACCAGATCCTGCAGGGCACAGGCTTCTGGGTGTGGGGAAGAGCATGATTGTGGGCTCTCCGCACTTCCACACATTTCCACCGGGGGCTCCGAAAGCCAAACCTCCCTGAGATGCAGCAGGTGGCATTAGGCGGCATTCAGAAGAATCTCCTGGGCAGAACCCATCAGAAGGGACTGGAGGGAAAGGGCTTTGAGTCTCTGAGAGATGTGGCTGACCCTGCCCTCCCAGAGGAAATGGGGTCATCCCTGTACCCTCGCCTGGCCAAACCTGGCCCCTTAACCTTGGCAAGGGTGTTGCAAGAGGCAGGCCTCTGGTCCCCATGCCCACAGTGCTGATACTACATTGAAAAACCAGAATTTGAGGGTCAAATTGAAAATTGTGAGTCCTAGAACATGGAAAAGAAAGAGAGAAGATGCTTTAAAAAAGGGCTGTGAGGTCTTGAGTGCCTGTTCAGCCATCAGGGAGCATATGTGTGAGCGGGGACAGCCACCAACCTGGCACACAGCTCGGGCCCTCTGGCAGATTTGTTGATAGGGCTCTGAAATTAGAGGTACCAACGAAGAGCTTTCTCAGGGCTGTTATCTGAATCTTACTTTGTGCTCTTGGGTGGACATGTGGGTTAAAAGTCAATAGCACAGGAAAGATCCCCAAACCAATGTTACCAAGCTGATTTTCAGGTTAAACTCCGGAACTGTGGCCTCCACCCTCCCCCAAGGCAGTGCTCACTGGGCCTCTGACTCGGGGTTTGGTTTCTTTGTCTTATAGCCCTTTGTCTTGACCTCTCCAAGCCAAGGCCAGAACCCAGACAGACAGCCCCATGATCTCAGCATCGACATCTATAGCCGCACACTGTTCTGGACGTGTGAGGCCACCAACACCATCAACGTCCACCGCCTGAGTGGGGAAGCCATGGGGGTGGTGCTTCGTGGGGAACGTGACAAGCCGAGGGCCATCGTTGTCAACGCAGAACGAGGGTAGGAGGCCGACGGGTGGGTGAGTGCTGTGGGGTTGGGGTGTGAGTGCTGCCCCTCCAGGCGTGCGTGACCATCTGTAGGCCCTGGAGCCCTTCCTTGGATGCCATCCCCTCAGAGGCAGGGAGGGACTTTCTGCCCCCACATTCCAGTGACTTTGCAGAACCTCAGCCAAGCAGTCAGAGCCAAGCACAGAAACAGACTGTCCACGATCGCTGTGGGGAAGCGGAAATACCCTGGACAGCCTTAGCAGGGAGGCACGCTGGGAGGGATGTGGGGAGACTTGGTGAGCAGACAGCTAAAGACATGCAAGTTGGACCTGACAGGTTCTGTGCCATCCCCAACATAGGCGAGCCCTGTGCAGAAATCCCTTCCTCAGCATCCTAGGTGCTGGCTGTTCATTCACTCAACTGCGTTCCCTGGAAGATCCCTGACCCTCCCACCTGCTTGTCCTCAGAGTGCTCAGTCAGTGGGAAAGTACCCAGGATATGTTAATAGACTTCACGGAGGACAGACAGGTCCTCAGAGGATGTGTCCAGGGCGGGAGGGGCCCTGCAGCCACCCAACACGAAGCTCAGAAGCAAAACTGAGCATGACAGAGTGTGGGGGAGGAGTGGGTGGGCCTCCCACCTGCATCTGTGGGCTGATATGAGGGACAGTGGCACAGCTGGTGGAGGTCCTGGGCCCAGAGCCCTGAGTTCCCATCCTGATTCCATCACTGACGGTGTGTGACCTCGGTGGGTGCTGACACCTCTCAGAGACTCAGTTTCCTTGTTTGTGAAAGTGAAGTCAGCAGTGCCAGCTCCGTGGCACGTGAGGGCTCAGTGCGTGGAAGCTGATCAGGAGCTGATGCACCTCCCAGGGCACAAGAACTCCTCAGCTGCTGGGGGTGAGGGGGTTCCGGTAGCTGTTGTCACAAATTCCCACAAACCAGGCGGCTTAGAATAACAGACACTTGTTCTTTCACAGTTTCTAAAGCCAGAAGTCTGAAATCAGGGTGTTGGCAGGGCCATGCTCCCTGGTTCTAGGGTGGCGCCTTCCAGATTCTTTGGCTCCAGGCCTTATTTAACTTATGGTATGGCCTCTTCAGTCTCAGCCTCTCACTGACATTGGCCTTCTCTGTCTATTTTAAGAGCATCTTGGCCGGACATGGTGGCTAACACCTGTGATCCTCCCACTCTGGGAGGCTGAGGTGGGTGGGAGGTCAGGAGCTCAGGAGTTTGAGACTAACCTGAGCAAAGCAAGATCCTATCTCTACTTTTAAAAAAGAATAGAAAAACTAGCTGGGCATGGCAGATACCTGTAGTCCCAGCTACTCAGGAGGCTGAGGCAAGAGGATCTCTTGAGCCCAAGAGTTTAAGGTTGCCTTGAGCTATGATGCCCCAGCACTCTACCCAGGGCGACAAGGTGACTCTGTCTCAAACAAACAAACAAAAAGCACCAAAAAATCAAAAGAGGGGCACTGGCCGTATGCTCCAGGGCTGGTGGGTTTGAACCCGGCCTGGACCTGCTAAACAAACAAACAAAAAAAATAGCCAGGCACTGTGGCGGGTGCCTGTAGTCCCTGCTACTTGGGAGACTGAGGCAAGAGAATTTGAGCCCAAGAGTTTGAGGTTGCTGTGAGCTATGATGCCCTGGCACTCTGCCAAGGGTGGCAAAGTGAGACTCTGTCTCAATTTAAAAAAAAAAAAAAAAGAGCATCTCATTGGATTTACACCTAACCCAGTGTGATCCTTATCTTGAGCCTTAATTACACTGCAAAGACCTTGCTTCCAGAGAAGCTCACATTGTGAGGTTCTGGGTGGACATGAATTTGGAGGTTGGGGGACACTATTGAACCCAGAATAGGGTGTGAGCTGTTAGCCTTGGGCGAGCTTTGAGAGGCCAGGGATTTCTAATCTGAAACTGTCCATAGCCCCACTGTGCCCCGGACCCTGGCAGGGCAGGGTGACTGGCACCTCTGCAGGCTCAGAGCCAGCAGGGGAGGCACGCAGCAGTGGGCACCCTCGTGTCTGTCCTTCACCCGCTGCCCTCCCGCAGGTACCTGTACTTCACCAACATGCAGGACCGTGCAGCCAAGATTGAGCGTGCAGCCCTGGACGGCACGGAGCGCGAGGTCCTTTTCACCACAGGCCTCATCCGCCCCGTGGCCCTGGTGGTGGACAACGCACTGGGCAAGCTCTTCTGGGTGGACGCAGACCTGAAGCGCATCGAGAGCTGCGATCTGTCAGGTGTGTCCCAAGAGCCTGCCTTTTGCTGTCAGGTCCCTCAGCTGTCCACAGCCCTGCCCTTCCCGTAGACGCCCAGCCTTCCTGTCATCAGGAAGTGGCGGCCACATCTGGCACAGTGCTAAGGGCTTCGTGTGTTTTATGCATATTCCTTACCCTGCGAAGTCCAGGATGCAGGTTCCAAATGGCAGAGGCAGAACTTGGGGCTCAAAGAGGTGAGTGAGCTGCCCAGGATCCCACAGCAGGGGATAGAGCAAGATTCAACCCCAGCCTCTGCCCCAGCACCTGTGCCAGCAGCTGCTCCCCATGGGCCTCCTTGGACCAGAGGAGCTTAGGTCCCATGGCTGTTCTATTGCAGCGGGAGGGTGAGAAGAACAGAGTTGCTGTACTTACAGAGACAGCTGGGCCTGTGGCCCTGATCCTGGAGCCAGCCCAAGTGGGAGCAGGGCTTTCTGAAGCCTTGTCCTGGGTCTCCCTGATTCCAGGGAATCTGCCCCAGCCCCCAACCGTGGCTGAGCACAGCATCCCCAGGCCCCTGGCAGCACCTTCTCTTTCAACTTGCGTTCTCCTGAACCAAGTGTGGGCGAGCTCTTGAGGTCAGCCACCACTCAGGGGGAGCTTGACCCACTTGCAGGGGCCAACCGCCTGACCCTGGAGGACGCCAACATCGTGCAGCCTGTAGGCTTGACTGTGCTGGGCAGGCACCTCTACTGGACTGACCGCCAGCAGCAGATGATTGAGCGAGTGGAGAAGACCACTGGGGACAAGCGGACACGAGTCCAGGGCCGTGTTGCCCACCTCACTGGCATCCACGGCGTGGAGGAAGTCAGCCTGGAGGAATTCTGTATGTGGGGGCAGGCACTGGGTGGCAGAAGGGTTGAGAGTCCCTTCGGGAAGGGCATGTGTCCACCCAGGGCACAGTTACTCTGAAACAGCCCCCTTGGAGGAAGAGTGGAGGCCAGTGTAAGAGTCTGTCTGGCCTCGGCCATGTGGTAGGCTCAGCCTGACACTGGCTCCTACCCACTGGGGTTCAAGCTGAAGTTCAGAGGATATCTAGATATCCTGGGGTAGACCATTTGTGGTCTTTTTTTTTTTTTTTTTTTGCAGTTTTTGGCCGGGGCTGGGTTTTAACCCACCACCTCCAGCATATGGGGCTGGCGCCCTACTCCTTTGAGCCACAGGCGCTGCCCTGTGGTCATTTTTTTTTTTTGAGACAGAGGGCAACGTCGTGAGACTCACTACGTTGCCCTCTGTAGACTGCTGTGGCGTCACAGCTCACAGCAACCTCAAACTGTTGGGCTTAAGTGATTCTCTTGCCTCAGCCTCCGGAGTAGCTGGGACTACAGGCACCTGCCACAACACCCAGCTATTTTTTGGTGGTAGTTGTCATTGTTGTTTGGCAGGCCTGGGCTGGGCTCACAACCTGCTAGCTCTGGTATATGTGGCTGGTGCTGTAACTGCTGAGCTACGGGTGCCGAGCCTGGTCATTTTTTTTTTTTTTCCTGCAGAACAAATCACCACAAACTTAGCCCTTTAAGACAACAGCCACTTCCTGTCACACAGATCTGTAGGCTAGAAGTGCAGGGCAGTGTGGCTCACCTGGGCTCTCTGCTCAGGTTCTTGTGGGGCTGAGATCATGGTGTTGGCCGGGCGAGGCCCATTTCCATGCCCGTCTGTGGGGTTGGTGGTTGTAGGTCTGAGGCCTGTTCTTTTTGGGCTGTTGGCTGTGGACCACTCTCAGCTCCTTGAGTCCCTATGAGGTCCTCACCTGTGGCCCCTGCATCTGGGCGATGCAGAAGTTCCCTGTGTCTTAGGGCCAGAGGCGGTGGCTCCCACTTGTAATCCCAGCACCCTAGGAGGATTGCTTGAGCTCAAGAGTTTGAGACCACTGTCTCTACTAAATAAAACAGAAAAATTAGCCGAGCTTTGTGGCATGCTTATGTAATCCTAGCACTCTGGGAGGTTAGGCAGGGGAATCACTTGAGCTCAAGAGTTCGAGGTTGCTGTGCACTGGCTGATGCCATAGCACTCTATCCAGGGCGACAGAGTGAGACTCTGTCTCGAAAAAAAGTTCCCTGTGTCTGGCCCTCCCAACATCTGTTTCTTGCCAACCTGGGAGCCTTTCTGCTTTTGAAGGACTCCCTTTTAAGATCCCTTTTGCATGTGAGATAACACAGCTATGGGCCTCATAACTTCACATCCACAGTGCTGGGGATTAGAGTGGGAAATTGGCGGGGGCATTTTAGGATTCTGCCTGCCACTGCCTCGCCGTACCCCTGGGCTGGGGAGAGAGGGGCCTCTGTAGCCTCTTCCCCCTCTGTAGATGGCCAGCTATGTACAAAGGGCTGTGTGCAAGTATCTCCCTGTCTCTGGCTTCTCACTTTTTCCCTCTCTTCATTCAGTAAATACACTGGAGCTTATAAGGGTGTTTGGTGCTGGAGACAGAGCAGTGAGCAAGGCCATGTCACTTCCGTGTCCCGTATTGTCCATGGTCTGGCCCTGTGGCAGACACACCTTGGACAGGGGTGAGGTGGCAGCACCCAGCCGTCACATCTGCCTCCTCTCTCCATCTGTCCTGTCTACTACTGAGGCTGTGGGTTCTGTCTGCCTCCCTCTCCCTGGTCCCAGCCCTGCATCTTTTCCAGGCCTCCCTCCTGGCCTTGCTGCTTCCTCTCTTGTGTCCTGAAATCTGTGTCGATGCAGCTGGCAGGGCAGTCTTGTCCAAAAGGCACCTGGCTCTACCTGCTTGCCTTGAAAATACCAGGCACCTCTGACTGGAGGCAGCTGTGGCCCCCCAGGCCCCCGTGGCCTCCCACCCGCCTTACCAGCGCCCCACCCCTTCTCGCGGCCATACCCGTGCTTCCTAGATTCCCTCTTTGTCACCTCCCTTCCCAGCCTTTCTTGCTCACTAATCCCTTCTAATTCTCTTGCCTCGCTTGGCCCAACACTCAGCTTTACCCTTAACTAGCACCGTGATTTACCCCTCCAGGATCCTACACCCTGTGCATAGCGTATTAGAACACTGCCTGTGTTACTTCACAGTAATTCTGTTTTACAGAAGAGGACAGAAGGTGTATGTAGAAAGGGTGTTAACTTGTCACCTGCCACCTGGCTCATAGTAAGGTGGGGCTTGGATTTGAGACCAGAGTCGCTGGACTTTTCTGTGTCCTGTCCTCGTGGGTTGGGCAAATTGGTATCCAAGTTCATGTAAAATACAAACATATCTGTAAGTCAGGCTGAGGTCATGGGGCTCCCTGCTCTGCTGTTCTGGGTGTTCCTGGCTAGATCCTGGGGAAGCAAATTTGCTGGTAAATAGCTTCCAGCAGTTAAGGTACCCAGTGGACATAGGTTAGAACATCTCTATTCTCTTGGCCCCTGTGCCAACCTGAGCAAAGTCACAGATTACTGGGTGTTGTGGGCCTTCAGAATTGCTGGCAGATGGCTCGGCACCTGTGCTCAAAGGGGTAAAGCGCCAGCCACCTACACCTGAGCTGGCGGGTTCGAATCCAGCCCGGGCCACCAAACAACAATGACAGCTGCAACCAAAAATGGCCGGGCGTTGTAGCGGGCGCCTGTGGTCCCAGTTACTTGGGAGACGGAGGCAGGAGACTTGCTTGAGCCCAGGAGTTGGAGGTTGCTGTGAGCTGTGATGCCACAGCACTCTATCCAGGGCAATAGCTTGAGGCTCTGTCTTAAAAAAAAAAAAAGAATTGCTGGCAGATGGTCGGTGTGGTGACTGTTCCCAGAAGCCTGGGAACATCTGATCTGTTACCTGCTGTCAGTAGAGCCAGGTGCACTTGGAGCTGAGGTGACAGGAGACACAGGAATGTTTGGTGAGCAAGATCAGGATGGAAACCAGGATGTCCCTGTGGGTGCCCTTGTGAAATGTCTTAGATGACATGAAGCAATCTTGTTTTTGGTGAGGGCAAGAGAGGCTTGGATGAATTCTCTGTGTTCTTGGGATGTGGGATATTCAGCCTGCTTCCCTGTGAGATCCCATAGCAAAATTCCAAACTGAGTGGGACGCTCTGCAGCCCACAAGCCCAAGCCAGACCATTGCCTCTGTTTGTAAAGAAAGTTTTATTGGCACAGCCACACCTGTTCACTTCTGACCATCCTCAGCCACCTTTGTGCTATGCCAGGCAGAACTGAGTACTTGTGAGAGGCAGCCAAGCCCACAAAATGAAAATATATTACCTTTCTGACTCTTTTTTTTTGAGGCAGAGCTTAAGCTGTCACCCTGGATAGAGTGCTGTGGTATCCTAACTCACAGCAACCTCCAATTCCTGGGCTCAAGCGAGTCTCCTGCCTCAGCCTCCCAAGTAGCTGGGACTACAGGCGCCCGCAACAACGCCCGGCCGTTTTTTTTTGGTTGCAGCCGTTGTTGTTGTTTGGCGGGCACAGGCTGGATTCGAACCCACCTGCTCAGGTGTACGTGGCTGGCGCCTTAGCCCATTGAGCCACAGGCGCAGAGCCACCTTTCTGACTCTCTAAAGAAAAAGGTTGCTGACCCTGGCTCTACATCGTGACTTGATGTCTTTCTCTGTAGGGCAGGATTGGGAGTAGAGTTCTGTCATTTCTTTTCAGCTGAGGATAGTCAGCCTGCCCTCCAGGTGCCCCCTTCTTCCTTGTTTGGTTAATTGGATAGAAGAATGGGAGCTCCCTGGGTCTTGGTGCCTTTGCAATTTTCATTCCCATGTGTATTAGTGCCCTGTAGCTGCCGTAACAAGTGACCACAAACTGAGTGACTTAAAACATCTGGCAGGCTGGGCGCTGTGGTTCATGCCTGTAATCCCAGGACTCTGGGAGGCTGAGGTGGGTGGATTGCTTGAGCTCAGGAGTTCAAGACCAGCCTGAGCAAGTGCAAGACCCTGTGTCTAAAAAATAGCTGGGTGTTGGGCGGCACCTGTGGCTCATTGAGGAGAGTCCCAGCCCCATATACCGAAGGTGGCGGGTGCCTATAGTCCCAGCCACTTGGGAGCCTGGGCCTAAGCCCAGGAGTTGGAGGTTGCTGTGAGCTGTGCGACGCCACAGCACTCTACCAAGGGCAATAAAGTGAGACTCTGTCTCTACTAAAAAAAAAAAAAAAAAAAATAGCTGGACGTTGTGGCAGGCACCTATAGTCCCAGCTACTTGGGAGACTGAGGCAAGAAGATCACTTGAGCCCAAGAATTTGAGGTTGCTATGAGCTGTGACACTACAGCACTCAACCAGGGGCAAGGAAGTGAGACTCTGTCTCCAAAAACAAACAAACAAACGAACAACAACAAAAAAAAATCAGGAATTTAATCTCCCACAGTTTGGAGGCCAGAAGTCAAAGATCAAGGAGTCGGCAGGGCCATGCTCCCTCCACAGGCTCCAGGGCAGCATGGGCTCCTCGGCCCTTCTAGTACTGGGGTTTGCAGGCGTTTCCTGGCTTGTGGCTGTGCCACTCCCACCTCTGCCCGTCTCCAGGTGGCTGTATGCTCTGCGTCTGTGTCTGTCTCTTCTGCTGCCTCTTATAAGGGCACTTGTCATTTAAGGATTTAAGGCTCACCTCCATAATCCAGGATGACCCCCATCTTGGTTGGGGTCCTTACTTTAATTATATCTGCAAAGACCCTTTTTCCAAATAAGGTTTTTACTCACATATTCCAGTTATTTGCACATGGGCAATTTTGGGAGGTGGAGCATCATTTAACCCACTGCACCTTGAGAGACAGATGGGCAGTGCAGGTTGTGGGTACAGTACGGGCCATTGTGGTGGGCTGTGATGTTAGATAAATTCTAGACCTACTTACAGCTTCCTTTTTCTTTTTGAAACAGAGTCTCACTTTGTCGCCCTCGATAGAGTGCTGTGGCATCACAGCTCACAGCAACCTCTAGGTCTTAGGCTTGGGCGATTCTTTTGCCTCAGCCTCCCGAGTACCTGGGACCATAGGCGCCTGCCACAGCGCCCGGCTATTTTCGTTGCAGTTGCCACTTCTGTTTTAGCTGGCCGGGGCCAAGTTCAAACCCATCACCCTCGGTATATGGGGTCAGCGCCCCACCCACTGAGCCACAGGCGCTGCCCCAGCTTCCATTTTTGTCTCAATTTCCATGTCAGTAGAAACAGACTCTGCAGGGTGCCCACAGGATTGAGTGAAAGGCTCCCACATAGGGGACTGGCCTACAGGAGGGCCCTTTGTGCTTGGGAATTCTCACCCACTCCCCAGCCCCTCCACCTCTGGACTGCGGTTCTGAGGAGGGAGGCAGAGCCTGACTTGCCCCATCTTATTTTCTCCCTGCAGCTGCCCATCCGTGTGCCCGTGACAATGGTGGTTGCTCTCACATCTGTATTGCCAAAGGTGATGGGACGCCTCGGTGCTCCTGCCCGGTCCACCTCGTGCTCCTGCAGAACCTGCTGACCTGTGGCGGTAGGTGTGACCTTGGCGCTTTCTGTTGGGATGCTGTTGAGGGACCTGGTGCTCTGTCTGCTCGATTACTGCCTGCCGTCCTTTTAAAACCCCATCTCTTTGGCATCCAGTCTCCACATAAGAACACCTCTTCCCCTGCTCTCCTTTCCTTTGTAACATATACGCATTTGGTGCTCTGAATTTTCCTCTAAGCACTGCTTTTCCTGAATTTTGAGAAATTGTACTTTCATTTTCAGATAATTTGTGTATTTTTTTTGGAGACAGAGCCTCAAGTTGTCACCCTGGTTAGAGTACTGTGGCATCACAGCTCACAGCAACCTCCAATTCCTGGGTTCAAGTGAGTCTCTTGCCTCCACCTCCCAAGTAGCTGGGACTACAGGCGCCCACCACAGCACCTGGCCATTTTTTTGGTTGCAACCACCATTGTTGTTTGGTGGGTCTGAGCTGGATTTGAACCCGCGAGCTCAGGTGTACGTGGCTGGCGCCTTAGCCCGTTGAGCCACAGGCGCCGAGCCAATTCGTGTATTTTTAAATTTCTCCTAAGATGATGTCTTTGGCCCATGTGTTATGTTGAAGTGTTTAGTTTAGACTTTAAATAGTTGCGGATTTTCTAGCTGTCTCTGTGTTTCTGATTTCTGGTTTAGTTCCACTGTGGTCTAAGGGCCTATTTTGTATGATTTCTGTTGTTTTAACTGTGCTTGGTGTGTTTTGTGGCCCAGCATGTGGTCTCTCCTGGTGCCTGTTCCACGTGTACTTGAGGATGTGGATTCCGCTGCTGTTGGGTGGAGTGTTCTGGAAGGGCCAGTTAGACCCAGCTGATTGATGAGGGCATCTGTATCTTGCTCGACTGGCTGCTCTCTCTGTCAGTTATCTGTGGGGCACAAAGTCTGCAGCTCTTAAGGTGGATTTGTCTGTTTCTCCTTGTCATTCTGTCTTTTTTCCCTCCTTCTACTCTTGACCCTCCCCTCCCCCCAGGGCTTGGGGGTGGTGACGGCAAGGGGTTGGTGAAGAAAGTGGGCGTTAGGGTCAAAGAGACTTGAATCCACACCCCAACTGAGTGACCCAGCTGTTACCAGCCTTCCTGGAGTCTCTGCCTTCTCCTCCGTGAAATTGAGAGCACATACCTAGCCTGCTATTATGGGTGTTAAGTAACTGAGCACTCTGCCTGGTCCCTGACATGTGACAGGCGGGAATGCCAGGTGCTGCATCACAGGAGTGGCAGTTGTAACAAGTGACCATCGTCATCATTGCTGTGGTGAAGCCCATCTCCCAGGGCTTCCTCGCTGCTGCACCCCAGATGGCCTTGGATGCACATGTGTTTTTTGTCCCCATCCACGTCCTACACACAGTGGGCCAAAGTGCAAGCTGGCTTGGTGTGTGGACACCTGATTTTTCCCGTGGTTGTTCTTGCTCCTAGAGAGACCGGCCATTGGTCAGGAGCTCCAGGAGTGGGACCCTTGGCCAGTCCTTCTGGAGCTTTTTCCTGCTTTGCTTCATACTTCAAACCCCACAAGGTTTGGTCAAGAGCAGAGGGCACACGTTGTGGCTGCTGCTCCTTCTGAGCCTTCTGGCAACTTTTCTTCAGGTTCTAGCCCCAGGGTTCATGTGAGCTTACATTCCAAGGAGGTCTTTGCAGCTCCCACAGGTGTCTGAGCTGCCCTAGCCAGGAGAGGGGCGGCAGATGAAGCACACCATTTGCTGGGGCTCTCAGATATGGACCCTGTGAAGGCAGCGGAGTCAGGCAGGGCACCGTGTTACCCCAGTCCCAGTGAGGCCACTACTGCTGTCCCAGCCCTTCCCTGAGCCAGGCATGCCCCTGGCTCTGCCCTGTCATCTGTTACCATTGTGGGGAGCTTGTGGCAGACAGTGGCTGCTTCTGTTAGAGAGAGGAGGAAATTTGGGCTTTGGGAGGCTGAGGGGTTCTCAGTTTCAGAGCTGCTGGGGAAGCTTGAGGTCTGTCCCAGGTCTGTCCTCCCTTGCCCAGCCCTCCATCTGGTGCTGCTGGCCTAACCTCAATACCTGGCCCCATAGGAGGCCCTGGTGCCTTCTTCTTCCCTGCTGGGGCTCAGTTGAAACAGTAGTGGTGGACATGGGTGTCCGGGGCTCCAGCTCAGGCGTGAGGCAGGCCACTGTCCCCATGTCCCTCCTGTGGCCAGGTGCAGTGGTGGACGTGGGGCGTCCGGGGCTCAAGCTCAGGCGTGGGGCAGGCCACTGTCCCCATGTCCCTCCTGTGGCCGGTGCAGCTTGCAGATGTCTCTTGTTGACTCCTCTCAGATGCCGAGGGTGTCTGGGACCCTACAGACACTGGCAGGTCCTTCTGTGGCCCAGTGATAACAGTGACTTCTTTTTGTTTCCCAAGAGTTCTTATCTTTGCTCAGGTTCCCCCACGTCACTGTCCCTGTACTCTCGGGGTGAGTCGGGCAGTTATGGGGGAGGCATCGGGGTTGCAAAGGTCCAGAGGCTCACGTGCATCATCGCAGCTTGGCCCCAATGCTCTGTCTGTGATCAGCACTCAGGCATTCAGGGCTATGGCTCAGCATTAGAGTGGAGCCCGGGCCAATTTCCTGGCGTGCCTCCGAGGCTGGCCTCGGTTTTCTGTGATTTTCTGAACAAAGGAGGGAGTCCTGGAAAATGGGGGCATCCCCGAGGCTGAGGGGCTGCTCTGGGCTGTCGTGCTGGTGCCCTCGTGCCTGAGCCCTGGGGACACTGCCATTCCCTGAGCCCTGCTGTGCCCCTGCCCTCCCAGCCCACCTCCCTCAGGTGACCCTGTGTCAGGGACCCTCGCCGCCTCCTTGCCCCTCTTCCCGCAGGCGTCCCCGGCCCTCTTGCCTTGCCTCAGTCCACTTCTGCTCAGGTGCTTGGGATGGGGTGACCAGACACCTGCTCCTAGACACGCGGGCCCCCTGCAGAGTCCTGTTGCCACCTCTACCATTCCAAGCACATCACAGGGTTGGTGCCTACCACCGGTTTTCTGCCCCTACACTCCCAATGCGTGCGCTAGACACTCAGGTATGACCAGGCTGACGTTCCAGGTGGTGCACGCTAGGTCCACAGGCCAGCCGGGCCCTGAGGCCTGGAGGAAGGGGGACTTACCCCAGCTTCTCCACAGCCAGGGCGCTTCTGCCACGTTGAATGTCAGGTCCCCCGTCAGCCCTCCTTCTCCCCTGCAGTAAGAAGCAAACAAGAAGGTACATGGCATCTCGCAGCAAACACCTATCATGCTTGGCCTTCTCACTTGCCAGGACTGGAGGTCAGACTGTACAGGAGACACAGTGATGGAGGGCATGTGGGGGCAGCTCCCAGCCTGAGGGACACGGAGCCGCCCATGTCGTCTGCCCTGCAGCTGGGGCGCTTGTGCCTGGTTTTCACTGCGCAGGGCCCTGTGTGAGGCTGTCCTCTGTCCCTCCTGCAGAGCCCCCCACGTGCTCCCCCGACCAGTTTGCATGTGCCACGGGGGAGATTGACTGCATCCCCGGGGCCTGGCGCTGTGACGGCTTCCCCGAGTGTGACGACCAGAGCGACGAGGAGGGCTGCCCAGTGTGCTCGCCCGCGCAGTTCCCCTGTGCACGGGGCCAGTGTGTGGACCTGCGTCTGCGCTGCGACGGCGAGGCCGACTGCCAAGACCGCTCTGACGAGGCCGACTGTGACGGTGAGGCCACTCGCCCTGCCCTTCTGGGTACGGAACCTGGGGCTCCCTCTGACATCACGTGAGCAGGGCTCTGAAAAGCCTTTGCTTGGAGGGAAACTGCCCAGTCCTCCTCACTGTGGGAGGAAGAGTTAGTTTAACCTGCAATCAGACCCCAATCCTATCCCACCAGGTGATTTGACTTGAAGGGAGAGGACACCCTTGCCTTTCTGAATTTGGTCTAAGAGTTTTACAGAAATCCAGGGCAAATCTAGCACTGAGCTGGAGATTTCCATGGTGCACACCCTGGTAAATCCCTTCCCAAAAGACAGTGCTTTCCTCCATCGAGCAGTCTGCAGGGTCACACTTGTCACTCCCAGGTGGTTTCTAGCAACCTGTTGAACCAGGAGTTACAGAGAGATTTGCTCTGGCACCCTGGCCCACTCTCATCTAAGGCAGGATCATCCTTTAGATAATTTTCTTTTCTTTGTTTCTTTTTCTTTTTTGAGACAGTCTTACTGTGTTGCCGGGCTTGATTACAGCAGTGTCATCATAGCTTCAGCTCCTGAGCTCAAGCAGTCCTGCTTCAGCCTGCCAAGTAGCTAGGGCTACAAACGCCTGCCACAACACCTGGCTAATTTTTCTATTTTTAGTAGAGGTGGGGTCTCATTCCTGCTCTGGTTGGTCTCAAACTGCTGAGCTCAAGCAATCCTCCCGTCTTGGCCTCCCAGAGTGCTAGGATTACAGGTGTGAGCCACCGCACCCAGCCTCCTTTCTGTCTTGATAGTGAAACGTCTCCTGTGTGGCCCCTCTGTATTTTCCTTTCATAATGACCCCCTTTATTGGTTTCCAGAAAGACAGGAGGGGAGCTTGGACAGCAGTTTGGCTAGGGTGCACCAGAGCTGAGTCCTGCCTCCCTCACAGAGCTGTGACTCCCTCCAGGCCGTGCTGGGAGGTGTGGAAGCGATGGTCAGCGCCATCCTTGTTTTCTCTCCCTCTCCAAAGGCTGTGAGGCTGCCTCCCCCTCTCGGAGCTCTGCTGGGGCACTGTTGCTCCCTGTACCACCCCGTCTAGGAGGCAAGGCTCTTCCTGGCTGTTCCTCTCATTGGCACTACCCTGCCACCCCCAACCCTGCTAACCTGGGGAGAGTCTTGGGCAGGACTGTCTGTTGGTCTTCAAAGTGTGCAGGCCTGACCCAAGGCAGATGCCTGACAAATACCTTCTGGGCTAGAGACCTACTGAGGTCCTACCCCTCCTGATCCCTTCCTTGGTGCGACATAGGCCATGGGAGAGTGGAACTGGACTAACCTTGACCACTTCTGACCTGATCCTAGAAAGGGTCCCATCTGCCCACTGTCTTCTTGGAGCCCAGACCTTGGTTGTTGGGCCATGTGCTTGGGGCTCCCTCCAGGCCCTGAGTGTGTGGCCCCTCCTTGCAGCTGTCTGCCTGCCCAGCCAGTTCCGCTGTGCCAGTGGCCAGTGTGTGCCCATCAAGCAGCAGTGCGACTCCTTCCCCGACTGCATCGACGGCTCCGACGAGCTCATGTGTGGTGAGCCAGCTTCCGGCAGAGGGCTTGGGCGCCCGTGCTGGGTTCTCCCTGGGAGAGTGGGGCTGGGGTGAGGGCAATGTGCTCTGCTTGGAGGTCCGTGGGAGACTGAGGAAGCTGGAAGGTTCCTTGATGGAGACAGTGGCCAGGAAGGGAGAATGTGATTTTAACTATGGGTGTCCCTAGCTAGGCCAGAGGGCTCTTAGGGACAGGGCCTCGCTCAGCTGTACCTGTCTACCTTGCAGACCTGTCAGCAAGATTACACCTGAAAGCTGTGGTGGCCCTGTGTCCCAGCAGCTTCCTGTCAGGCTGAGAAGGAGCAATGTGGATGCATGTGGACACACATACACAGTCATGCACACCAACACACACATGCACACACACAGCACGTCCCATGTGCCTCTCAAGTCAAGTGGCCTGTACATTGAGGGATACAGGGATTAGTGTTTTCAGCCTTTTTTTTTTTTTTTTTTTTATCGTGGGACACTTAAAACTATAGTTAAATTTAAATTGATAAAAATAAAATTAAAAAATAATATACTTAACTATGCTTTGAACTGCTTTCAAAAATAATGTAATTGGGCAGCGCCTTTGGCTCAGTGAGTAGGGCACCGGCCTACTATACTGAGGGTGGCGGGTTCAAACCCAGCCCCTGCCAAACTGCAACAAAAAGTAGCCAGGCATGGCTCGGCATCTGTGGTTCAAGTGGCTAAGGCGCCAGCCACATACACCAAAGCTGGAGGGTTCGAATCCAGCCTATGCCAAACAACAATGACAACTACAACCAAAAAATAGCCAGACGTTGTGGCGGGTACCTGTAGTCCCAGCTACTTGAGAGGCTGAGGCAAGAGAACTGCTTAAGCCCAGAAGTTGGAGGTTGCTGTGAGCTGTGGCGCCATGGCACTCTACCGAGGGCGACAAAATGAGACTTTGTCTCTAAAAATAATAATAATGATGATAAATTTAATTGATCTTTAAAAATTTTCGTGGCATGCTGGTTGAAAATCGCTGGGCTAGAGTATGGGAGGCCAGAGTAGTCAGGGAAGGCTTTCTGGAGGCAGTTGCTCTTGAAAGACTTTTTGATTCAGACAGAAAAGGAGCTGGAGTTGCAGATAGGAAATGGGAATGAGTTGACCTGTCTGGGCACACGGCAACCCCTTCACTGCAGAGGGACCTGGACTGAGAGTTCCTTTCTTCTGTCTTCAAGACAGAGAAGCCTGAGAGGTGGGGGGGGCCCCACTAGGGATTCCCTCAACCCTTCTGCACTTTCGTGCCAGCCCAGGTCAGGCACACTGGGCACCATCTCAAGAGTGGCCTGGGGCCAGATGGCAGTGAAGGGGTCCCTGCCCTTCTTCTGGGCAAACTTCCCATCAGACTGGATCTTGGCAGGCTGATTCTTGCCCTAGTCAAGCTACACCACAGTTTTATCCCTTTGCCCTTTGGGGTTTTGGCCTACGGACGGGATGTGCTTGGCTGCCCTCAGTATGTTTGGGCCACCCCGTGGAAGGTGAATGTGCCTTTGTCTAAGTTGGGTCTGTGGCCCAGTTGGTGGCTCCCCAGACCCAGCTTCAGGGGCCTCCCCCTGGCACTTTCACACGGGGACACCCAGGGACGCACTCCCTTCCCAGCCACTCCCCAAGGCCCCTGGGCAAAGGAGACTGGTTGAGGGTGTATGGGGAACCAGGTAGGGGTTGAGGAGGAGAAAAGAAAAAAAAGGATGAGGAGAGTGCTTCTGGCAGGATGCACAGTCCTAGGGTGGGCAAGCCTGCCCAGGCCCAGCACCCAGCCTCTCCTTTCTGCCTGTCTTCCATCAGTTGGTGCTGGACCTGGGCAGAGCCAGCTCCCCCAGGGCATGCAGTATCTGCTCCCCAGGAGGGCCCATTCCTCTGGGGTTCATGTTGGCCACCCCTTCCCCTCTGTGTCTGGCAGAAATCACCAAACCACCCTCAGACGACACCCCGGGCCACAGCAGCGCCATCGGGCCAGTCATCGGCATCATCCTCTCCCTCTTCATCATGGGTGGGGTCTATTTTGTTTGCCAGCGAGTTGTCTGCCAGCGCTATGCAGGGGCCAACGGGCCCTTCCCGCATGAGTATGTCAGTGGGACCCCCCATGTGCCCCTCAATTTCATAGCCCCAGGTGGCTCCCAGCATGGTCCCTTCACAGGTAAGGAGCTTGAGACCAAGGACCTGAGCAGGGGCAGGGAGAGTTGTGGGGGCCCAATATGGGGGGAGTACATAGGAGTGCTACAACCATATTCCTCCTGCTGTGCACCTGGCAGGCATTGCTAATCAATTGCAGCACTCAGCCTTTCCCGCTGAGCTTGTGCTTGGTACCACAATCCCTCAACAGGCCTACCGGCCTACAGCCGCTGTGCTGGTTCACATCACGTGGGTGGTCATGGTGTGTCTGGGAAGGTGAAGCCATTGCATGTGCCCCTACAGCTCTAGGGCTACCATAGAGATTACCCCAGGCCCCCACTCTGTCCCATCCCAGCCCCGCCCCAAGCTAGACTCATTGAGGCCCTGATGTCTAGGCGCAGATGGTTCTCCCTGGGGAGGGGAATCATCAGGTTTTTCAGAAGCTCCCCAAAGCCCATGTGGTGGCACCATCACTGTCCCAGCAGCCCAAGAGACCTCAGCCCTGTGTGTATGCCTGGCAGTCTCTGAGCTGACCCCCGGCTGAGATCTTGGCCACAAGCCCATGGGCCCTGGGGACAGCTGCTGTTTATCTGCCCATTTGACTCGAGCCTCGGAGAGGTCACGTTGGAAGTGGCCGGAGAGACCTGGGAGAGGCGGGACAGGACTTAACCTGCCTCAGTCTGGACCTTGGGGGCAGCAGGAGCCAGAGGAGGCTATGGTGTATCTGCAGTGAGACCCAGTCAGGCCGCCTGAGCTACCCCCTCCCCTCTCCTGGACAGGCATCTCTTGCGGAAAGTCCATGATGAGCTCCGTGAGCCTGATGGGGGGCCGGGGCGGGGTGCCCCTTTATGACCGCAACCACGTCACAGGGGCCTCGTCCAGCAGCTCATCTAGCACGAAGGCCACACTGTACCCACCGGTGAGTAGGGTGGGTGGGGTGGCCAGCCAGGCCCCTCTCCCTGTCAGTGCTGGCCAGGGAAACCTCTTGGTGCTGTGGGTTTCTGGAATTGATAACTGGAGCCAGGTGGATGTGTTTGCCTCTCTCCCTCTCCAGACATCTTTGGTTTTTCTCTTTACTGACCTCGTTTTCTGCTTGGAAAAGGATAATCCTTGTTCGCATGGATGATCTGAAAACCACACAAAAATATAAACAGCTGAAGTCTCGCCCATAAGCCACCTCCTGGAGTTGCTGTTGGGGCCATTTCAGTGTCTGGGTGGTGGTCTTTGTTCTGCATACCCCTCCCCTCCTGCCTGTGCTGGGGCCCGTCAAGCCTGCACCAGCCTCCCCTGGGCCTGGTGAACTCTCTGTTTTCCTACCCCAAGCTTTGGTTGTTTTCTAAAGGACAGGCATAGAGCCGTGAGGCTGAGGTGCTAATGCCCTCCAGGACCCTGAGAAGGAGCCTATTCTCCAGGCTGGCTGCGGAGAGACAGCCCTAGCACCAGGATAGGCTTGGCGCAGTGCTGAATTTGTGTGTATAAACGTTGGGGTCTGACTCGACCTGCTTAGTGTGCAGCCGTGTGCCCTCCTAAGATGAGAACAGCTCCTCAGTGAACCCTGCCTTGCAGGGCTGGTGCTTTGTGCCCTTCTGGGTGTCTCCCCCATCCGGGGTGTTCTCTCCTCCTCATCACACCTGGTGGGGGCGGGGTGTGGAGAAAAGGGCAGGAGCTGAGTTTCCTGGAGCTCCAGGACCTTACTGTCCACACACCATTCTCCTCGTGCTCCCGCTGCTGTGGCCTCGCAGCCTCCTTGGCCAGAAGGAAGCACAGGACACCTGTAAGGCTGAGTTTGCCCCAGGAAGCAGCTCCCTTCACTGCCTCAACCCAGGTGAACACCAGGAGGCTCAGGAGAATGGACTGTTCTTCCCCAGGCTCCGGGGGAGCTGGGAGAATCATACTAGGCAGTAAGAGCAGACACTGACCAGCCAGCTCTGCATTCAGACACTTCACAGTTGAACTGGACGCTTGAGCCACTGAAAGCTCACAATTCACTGGACTTTAGTACAGATATGTGCAACGCTCACCATGGTTAATTTTAGAACATTTTTATCACCCCTAAAAGAAACTGTGTGTAGAGCCAGTTATTTTTAAATTAGCAAAGTAACATGTAATCATGGTACTTATTTCAAAAGGCACAGAATAATGTGCCATCAAAAGAGGGCCCCACCCTTACCTACACTAAGCAGGATCCTCTGGAAGCAAGTCCCATGGTAGATTTCTTGTATGTCCTTCCAGGGGTAATCTGTACCCACACAAGGGTACAGAAGTGGGGCTTTTTTTTTTTGAGACAGGTTAGAGCACAGTGGCATCAGCCTAGCTCACGGCAACCTCAGACTCCTGGATTCAAGCCATCCCCTTTACCTCAGCCTCCTGAGTAGCTGGGACTGCAGGCATGTGCGGTGATGCCTGGCTAGTTTTTTTTTATTTATAGTAGAGACAGGGTCTCGGTCTTGCTCAGGCTGGTCTCGAACTCCTGAGCTCAGACGATCCGCCCACCTCAGCCTCCCAGAGTTCTGGGATTATAGGCACCCTGCCAAGAGCGTGGACTTTATTTCCTTGCAAAGCAGTAATTGTAGGTTTATGTGCAGCTGTAAAAATAATCCAGAAGACTTATCTACCATCTGCCTCATCCCCTCCCGTGGGGACGTCTCACCTGGATATGTACAGCATCATAATCCCGGGCTCTGGGGTGAGCTGTTGACCTCACTCGTGTTTCCCAGTTTTACATACGTGCTTGTGAAAACCTGAAAGGCAGCATCCGAGGAGTCTAGGCAGCCTCACCTCTTGCTGGGGGATAAACAAATGCCAGCATCAGCTGAGCACTGCTGGGGTGCCAGTGACTGCACACTCCCCACCCCCCACCGTAGCTAGGAAGTGGTGCTGTCATTACCCCCTGTTTGCAATAAGGATGAAGAGGAACTGAGTAGTAACCACTCTCCTCAGATATCCCCTCTGTAGTTGGTAGAACCCGGGCTGTCTCTCAACACCCGCCCACACACACACCACTTCCCCTGCCCCCTGAAGTTCGTTTGCATTATGGGCGATGCTAGCCTATTCTTAGTGGTTAAGCAGTGCCCTCCTTAGGCAAGGCTGGGCTCATGTGGAGAGGCATCAGAGTCCCTCCTGCAACGCTGACCCTTGGTCATTGTGACTGCCCTTGCCAAGTGACTTCCATAGGGGACAGTACATCTTTCTGCCAGCAGAGGGCCAGGCTGTCCCTTCAAGCTTTCTCTCCACCAGTCCAGTGCAGGGTATCACGTTGAGATCTTTTTTTGGGGGGGTGGGGGGTGTACACAGCCTCACTCTGTGGCCCTGGGTAGAGTGCCATGGTGTCTTCATAACTCACAGCAACCTCAGATTCTTGGGCTGAAGTGATCTTCTTTCCTCAGTGTTCCCCTATCTCTTTTTTTGGGAGTCTCACTCTATTGCCCTGGATGTAGTGTTGTGGTGTCAAAGCTCATAGCAACCTGAAACTTTTGGGCTTGAGCATTCCTCTTGCTTCAGCCTCCTCAGTAGCTGAGACTATAGGCGCCCACTACTATGCCCAGCTAGTTTTTCTATTTTTAGTAGAGATGGGGAGTCTCACTGTTGCCAGGCTGGTCTCGAACTCCTGAGCTCAGGCAATTCAGCCACCTCGGCCTCCTAGAGTGCCAGGATTACAGGCGAGAGCCACTGCGCCAGGCTGAGTGTTTCTTTGTTTATTTTTAGGGACAGGATGCTGCTCTGTCACCCATACTGGGGTGCAGTGGTATGACCACAGCTCACTGCAGCCTCAGAATCCTGGGCTTGAGGGATCCTCCTTCCTTGGTCTCTCCCAAAGTACTGGGAATACAGGTGTAAGCCACAGCGCCAGGCCTATATTTCCTTTGTTATGAACAGTGTTGAACATCTTTTTATATATGTTTAAGATGCTCTGTCATTTTATTAGAGGAGTCTGTGTACATCCATTTCATATTGGGTTGTTGATGCATTTCTTACTAATTGGTGAGTCTCTTTAGTTACAGTATACTAACTAAATTGGCCCTTGCCGGGGGTATGTTTTGAAAGTATTTGTTTCCCAGTTTTGGGGTTTTTTTTTTTTGCAGTTTTTGGCTGGGGCTGGGTTGAACCCACCACCTCTGGAATGTGGGGCGGGTACCCTACTCCTTTGAGCCACAGGAGCCGCTACAGTTTTTTTTTTTTTTCTTTTGAATTGGGCTATAGTGTGTTTTGCCATTTATACGATGAAATTGTCAATTGTTTCTTTTATAGTGCTCCAGGTTTTTTTGGTCATGCTCAGAAAGGCGTTTCCTACTCTGATCATACAAAACAATTTCTGCTGGGTGCTATGGCTCACACCTGTAATCCTAGCACTTTGGGAGGCTGAGGCAGGTAGATTGCTTGAGTTCAGGAGTTTGAGACTAGCCTGAACAAGAGTGAGACCCCGTCTCTACTAAAAATAGAAAAAAATCTAACCATGTGTTATAGTGGACGCCTGTAGTCCCAGCTACTCTGGAGGCTGAGGCAAGAGGGTTCCTTGAGCCCAGGAGTTTGGGTTGCGGTGAGCTGTGAAGCCGTAGCACTCAACTGAGGGTAACAAGTTAGACTCCGTCTCAAAAAAACACAACAAAACAAAGAAACCTCTTTCCGTGGGATGCTCCTGTGGCTCAGCGAGTAGGGCGCCGGCCCCATATACCGAAGGTGGCGGGTTCAAGCCCGGCCTCGGCCGAACTGCAAAACAAAAAAAAAATGGCCGGGCGCTGTGGCGGGCGCCTGTAGTCCCAGCTACTCGGAAGGCTGAGGCAAGAGAATCGCTTAAGCCCAAGAGCTGGAGGTTGCTGTGATCAGTGTGACGCCACGGCACTCTACCCAGGGCGATAAAGTGAGACTCTGTCTCTACAAAAAAAAAAAAAACCTCTTTCCGTGTTCTCTTTCTTTGTGTCCTTATGTTTTATGTTTTATATTTAAATCCTGATTTTTCTGGAATATGATTGGATATGCAGGCATCGACTTTGTTGCTTTGGTGATGGCTACCAGGTATCTTACAGAAGCCATGTGACATTCCAGCACAAACAGTTCAATATATAAATTTATCACCAGGGCTTGGAATAACAGGAAAGTGGCCAGTGAGAGGTAAAGAGAACTCTAAGGATGCAGCAACAGCAAGTGGGCTGAGGTGGAGCTCTCAGGGAATGACACTACAGGGCTGAGATTTGGTTCTTGAAGAGGGCATACCTGTGGCCCAGAAGCTGCTAAGGTGCTGCAGCTGTGGAACTTGCCAGAAATCTGCCCACTGCAGTACTGGGGAAACCTTCTCTCCTCTCTACCTTCATGTCCCCAGCGCCTCTGGGGGGTTGGAGGGTAGCAGGCGTAGATAGCAGAGGAGGGGATTCAGGCAGAATCTCAGTTTGCCTTAGAAGGTGGAAGTGAAAGAGAACCCAGGTCCAGTCAAGTTCATGGGCAAATGTGGAAACAGGACCCCACACGCCTGGGGCATGGTCAGTTTCAGGAAGCCCTTTCTCTGTTCCCTGCCTGCTTGATTTTCTGAGCCCCCTACACACACACACTTGACCCCCAGTGTCATGCCCTCCCACCTTTGGGTTCAAGTCCTGGGATACTGGGCTGGCTCTTCGGGCTGAGTGGACCCTCCCCAGGATAAGAAGCAGGGGAGGACAGCCTGTGAAGCAGGTCATCTTAACCCTATGTTAGAAATGAGGAATCTGAGGCTCAGAGAGGTGAAGGCCCCCCAGGGTTGTGCTATAGCTGGATAAAATAGGACTTGACCCAAATCTGTCTGGCATGACTGGCTGTGCCCTTTCTACCACTCCAGGGACCTTCCAGGCACACAGTGACAGTCCTGTCCTCTTTCTGTAGGAGCGTGCATCGGGCTGTGTCCTTCACAAGGACAGCTGTAGGGGACCCACGTAAACCCTCCAGTCTTCGGGCTGTGTGCAAGGCTGGGTGTGGTCAGTGGCAGTTGCTGGGGAATGTGTAGGCCTGTGTGGGCATCTGGGTGCCAGATCCGTCCCTCCGTGGGGCTGGCTGTGCACTGTGTGGCTCTGGAGGGCACGTTCACATGGCAGATTCGTTTATTTACTACTGTGGTTTGGGGACAAGTGACTGTACAGTCCTTTGAGAAAAGGGCACCTTTTTCTGGTGGTGGGGCTGGGCCCCTCCCTCCACATGGTGACCCCCATGGGTCAAGGCTGAGCAGGGACCCAGGCATTAGAGTGTCTGATGGTGGCAGGAGATGTGGAGGTACAAGTTAGATGGAGAGGTAGCAGAAAAGTCCCTGAGGAGCCTGGCCTGGTGCTCCCTGATGCAATTGGACACGCTGGGGGGTGGAGGGGCGGAGGGAGAGAGTGGTGCCGTGAGGACATGTCCCTCTGTGGTTGGTCACGCTGGCTAGGACCCCAGCCTCCAGTGAAGGGTAGGAGTCCAGGACCTTGTCGAAGTTCTGCCTCTGCATTCATGGCCAAATGTCTGGGTGGGCCTGGGTCTCCTCTAGGGAAGGTGAGGTCATGGGGCCGAGAGCACCTCTGTTCTCTGCCTCTCACCTTCAGGGAAGGAGGCTGCTGTTCCCCCTTTACCAAGTCTCACCTGCTGTGCCCAGACCAGGCAGAGAAAGGGTTCCTGGGAAGCATGGTGCCAGCTTGGCCGAGCTGGGCCTGTGCAGAACCCTCCCTGTGAGGACAACCCAGGAGGGCTGACAGAAGGAATCACAGCTGGGAAAGGCCCCGAGTCACCCCTGTTTGGCTCTCCTCAGATCCTGAACCCACCTCCGTCCCCGGCCACGGACCCCTCGCTGTACAACGTGGACATGTTCTACTCTTCTGGCATTCCAGCTGCCGCCAGACCGTACAGGTAGGACGTCCCTCTAGGGCCCTCCATGTGTCGGGGTGCTGCGTGGGCTCCACGCAAGCCTGTGGAGGGCGAGGCCCCAACCCGTTCTCCTCAGCTGTCACACTGCACCCCGCAGGGCCTGTGTGCCGAACCCCACACAGAGCTGCCTGGGGAGAGAGCGCTTGTGGGCCAGGACTCAGCCATGGAGCTGTGGGCCCTAAATGGTGCCACCAGTGGTGTTTCCACCCTCTGTCGTCCCACCGCAGGGGAGGCGGAGGCACAGGAACTGAGGACTCGGCTCCAGGGTATCCCTGCATGTTTGAAGCCAGCTCTGGGCCCCTGGTGCCTCGGTCTTCGTGGGATAGAATATGAATGTGAAGGCTGGCGTGGCATGTGGCCTTTGGGGTGTGATCGTTTTACGGTGATCCTGGCTTCTTACTTGCTGTACTGGCTGCTCAGCCTGACACCAATGTGCAAGTTGGGGTCACAGGCCCCACCTCCTGGGTGGGGAAGGGACCTTTCAGGATATCTGGAAGTGGGATAAAGTCAGAGCTTGGGGGAGCCTCCTGACCTTTGACCTGGGATCTCCACCAATGGGTTGCACCCCCTAGCAGCACTGGGCCTCACCCAGGTGAGGGTGGGGGTGGATGGACCTGGGCCAGGTCTGTATAGACCAGGGCTCTGGCACCACTGGTTCTGAGAACAGCAGGGCCTCCTGACTGTGGTGCCTTCTGCCATCTAGTGGCAGTTTCTAGGAACTGTCAGGCCCACTAGGGAGCTGGGCAGCAGCCCACCTCCATTTCCAGCTCCTCTGTATTGGGTCACCACCCTGCACAAAGACCTGCAGTGGTGGTGAGGACCTAGTGCCTCAGTATCACACCTGGCCACTGCTGGCCACTGCTGCCTACCTCGGGCTGTCACAGTCCCAGCAGCCTCTTCAACTCTTGTGCTCAGAGTTACTGTGTGCACACTGGCAAGCCAGCCCCTTCTGTCCCGCCTTGTGCCTTTGCTCATGCCATCCTGCTCTGGGCCCCACCACTGGGACATCTTTCTTCACCATCAGTCTGACCTTGCTGTACCTGGGATCACCAGGTGTTGGCTTCACCTTTCCACCCACTGTGCTGGAACCAGGCTCATAAACCTGGACTGGGCCACGCAGCCTGATGTGGGATTTCCAGGCCACTATTGGGTTCAAACAGCCTTTGGGCAGACAGGGGTTACGAACATCAGGTTGCTTTATCCTAAGATGGTACCGTTCCAGGCCCATGGGTCCCCAGCGTTTGCAGTGTGATGTTATGGTGAATGGTTGCCCAGCATCTTCTTTCGTTAGGCACTGTTTCTACACTTTCCAGACAGAATCTCATCAACCTTTTATCAGTGAGAAACCGAAGAAGCTCAGAGAAGTCAAGTGCATCATTGCCCCAGGTCAGCCAAGCAGACTCTGGAGGCCTCCTTCTCCATAAAGGCAACCTTGGCAGCCTCAGGGGAGGTGGCAGTATACCCACGCTAGAGGCAGGGATGTTGAGGCTCAGAAAGGGCGTGTGATGAGTCCAGGTCACACAGCAGGTTGGATCCTGGGTCGGGCCTGCATCTTCTGGCGCTTGTGCTGCCAACAGACAGGCTTTGCTGTTTGCAGCTCTAGACCCCTGTGCCCACCAGGGTGGACGTACCTGTGGGCCTCTCCGAATCCGGATCCTACTCCTCCCTGTTTGTCCCTTTCAGGCCCTACATTATTCGAGGCATGGCGCCCCCGACGACACCCTGCAGCACCGACATGTGTGACAGTGACTACAGTGCCAGCCGCTGGAAGGCCAGCAAGTACTACCTGGATTTGAACTCGGACTCAGACCCCTACCCACCCCCACCCACACCCCACAGCCAGTATCTGTCAGCGGAGGACAGCTGCCCACCCTCGCCTGCCACAGAGCGGAGCTACTCCCACCTGTTTCCGCCGCCCCCCTCCCCCTGCACGGACTCGTCCTGACCTTGGCCTGGCCGCCTGGCCTCTCTGTGCCCTGTAAATAGTTTTAAATATGAACAAAGAAAAAATATATTTTATGATTTAAAAAATGAATATAATTGGGATTTTAAAACACAAATGTGAACAGGGGTGATGGGGTGGGCAGGGCTGGGAAAACTTTGTACAGTGGAGAAATATTTATAAACTTAATTTTTTCTAAAAATATAACTGCCATTATTTTTTGTGCCCTGTGTATGTTTGAGCTGCGCGTCCCAATGGAGTGAACCCCTGGACTGAGGTCAGGTTGTGAGCTTGTCCCAAGTGAGGGCGTCCTCTGTCACACGCCCCCAGGGAAGGGCAGGGACCTCGGGCAGAGACCTTGGGCAGAGGCTGGCATCTTCCCTAAGAGGCCTCCTCGACCCCGAAGGCACAACCGGCTGCACAAACACGTGGATAGCTCTGCTGTCAAATTCTTCATGATGTTGGAGAAGGGCCCTATGCCGTCATTTTGTTCTAGGCCTACGAATGGTGTGCCTGGGCTTTGTGTTATTCCCAGCCAGTGCTGGCTGCCTCTCTGTGCCCTCTGACCTCTTGTGTGCAGGCCTAAGTTGGGGGCTGCCATCTGCGCCAACTCCACTAGGTGGGCTGTTGAGTCCACTTTGCTGAGTTGTACTTGCCCCCAGCAGGGAGGGAGCCCCGGATCCTCATAAGGCAGTGAGCAAGCAGAGCCCAAGGCCTGCTGCGTGCACCACCCCCCCCCCCAGCAGTGCTGCAGATGGCAAACAGATGAGGCCTGGTCTCCTAAGAAGTCACGTGTGGTGAGGAAACTGGACTCCCAAAGGCCAGGCAGGAGCTACCTTCTTCAGAGGGCAAGGAGGAAATGCCCTGTGCAGCAGCTAGGGACCTTCTGATCCCAGTGAGACTGCTGGTGGGAGGTTACAGCTTATTGCTTAGTGTAACTCTACATAAGGATCAATATATAGGGGCAGGCCCAATGGCTCACACTTATGATCCCAGCACTTTGGGAGGCCGAGGCAGGAGGATTGCTTGAGGCCAGGAATTCAAGTTCAGCCTGGGCAATATAGCCAGACCCCATATTTAAAAAAATAGATAACTATCCAGGCATGGTGGTGAACACCTGTAGTCTCAGCCACTCAGGAGGCTGAGGCAGGAGGATTACTTGAGCCCTGCAATTCCACACTATAGGGCGCTATGATGATGTCACTACACTCCAGACCAAGCCACAGAGTGAGACACTGTCTCAAGAAAAAATGGCTCAGCACCTATAGCTCAGCGGCTAGGGCGCTGGCCACATACACTGGGGCTGACGATTTCGAACCCGGCCTGAGTCTGCCAAACAACAATGACAATTACAACAAAAAAAATAGCCGAGTGTTGTGGCCGGTGCCTGTAGTCGCAGCTACTCGGGAGGCTAAGGCAAGAGAATTGCCTAAGCCCAGGAGTTGGAGGTTGCTGTGAGCTGTGTGATGTCACGGCACTCTACTGAGGGTGATAAAGTGAGACTCTGTCTCTGCTGACTTCGGCAGCCGCCAACCACTGCCTCAGCTTGCGCTGTAGCCGCAGCCGCCGCACACCCCATGGGAGCCGCGACTGATGATGAAGTTATAAGGAAACTTCTCCTAATTGATGGAAATGGTGCTGGAGATGATTGGAGAATTAAATCTGCTGGTAAAGAATTTCATTAAATGGTGCAACTCTGGATCCCAAGAAGGAATGCAGCATTGCTGGAGCAATGAAAAGATTGCTGAGTGCAAAAAGCAAATTCTTCAAGCAAAACAAATACAAAAAAATCGCCAAGAATATGATGATTTGGCAAAAGTGATCCAGCATCATCCAGACAGGCATGAAACATTAAAGGAACTAGAGGCTCTGGGTAAAGAATTAGAACATCTCTCACATATTAAAGTATTGAAGATAAGCTGGACGGAAACAGTTTCACGTTCTTCTTAGTACCATCCATGAACTTCAGCAAACAGTGGGAAATGAGGGGGCGGTTCCTGTGGCTCAGTGAGTAGGGCGCTGGCCCCATACACCGAAGGTGGCAGGTTCAAACCCAGCCTCGGCTGAACTGCAAAACAGAAAAATAGTTGGATGTTGTGGTGGGTGCCTGTAGTCGCAGCTACTCGGGAGGCTGAGGCAAGAGAATCGCCCAAGCCCAGGAGTTGGGTTGCTGTGAGCTGTGTGACGCCACGGCATTCTACCGAGGGTGATAAAGTGAGACTCTGTCTCTATAAAAAAAAAAAGAAAAGCTCTCAGAGGTAGAAGAAGCTGAATAAGCTTGGAAACAGATCCTAAGCCATAGATAGGCTAATCACTTGTCATTCTTAAGAATACTGAACTAGCTTATGATCTCAAGTGTGTTTAAAATATGTTGTGCTCCTGAGATATTTGAAGTTTTGGCAGCGAAATATTTGACTTTTAAATATTCATATACATTTCATTCATGTATCTTCACATAAGGGAAAATGATTTCAATATAGATTTGTTTTTATTGAAATGCATTTTTATTCTTAAGAGGTAGGAGGCAACATCCAAAAAGGTTTAATAAAATATTTTCAAACTGAAAAAAACAAAAAACAAAGATCTGGAAGAAATGCCTGGGCTGAGTCTCTGGGCTTCCCAACCGGGCCCCCAAAGTGACTCTCAACTAATAGCTGAGGGAGCAGAGTTTTGTGCATGACCAACTGCTGGAGGGCCTCAAAGGGGAGGATGCCCAAAGCACCTGGTTTGGCCCCTGACTGACTGCTCCAGCAGGAGACAGCTAGGGAATGTCCAGGCACACAAGCCTGCTGGCACCTGGTTTCTGGTGACTTTCGAGGAGTCACCTCCCCTGCCCTCTGACTTCCCAGGAGTCCTCTGGGGTGATGGGTCAGCACTGGTGGTGAGGAAGACCAGCCAACTTGTACTGCTACTGCGGTCAGCTGGGACAGAGAGCAGACAATAGGGGTCTTATGCCTCAGACGCTTGACAGGAGCGCTGTCCCTCCGTCGGCTTCATCCACCTGGCCCATCTGTCACTGAAGGGCCCTGGTAAGCATTCCGTGGAATAGATAATGTCTGTGAAGAAGTCTGCTTAATTGAGTGTCTGGCTGATATCAGGTGCTTGGCAAATGGAAGCTGTGACCTATTAAAGCTTGGAGAGGTGACGGACTAGCCTAAGGTCACACTGCTAAGACCAGCAAAGCCAGAGGGGCACCAAAGTGCCCAGGCCCCAAGACTGGGTCTCCTGTCACATGCCACAGAGCTGCCTGCAGGGCTTGGGTCTCCTAAGCGCTTAGGATTCCTGATCTTTCAGGTTGGGCCATGTACCGACATCAACCTGATTAAGCTAGTGGAGGCCACTGCTGACTCAGAAGCAGCAGCTGCACCATTGTTGGAGGGCCGGGAGCACCCCTCCTCTGTCTGCCCAGCCAGCCATCTGGTCTGAGAGGGCCTGCTAGGGATCAGGGAAGGAGTGGCCTGGGCTTCTGACTCCTGGCACCCTCTGCAGCTCTGCCTCTCTTTCCCTAGAGCCTAGAGCCACATGACTGGGTGCTGTCTCTTGGGCAGGGGCTTCTCTGCTGGCCCCCTTCCTGCCCATCTGGTGGCTGCCTACTGTGTGCCAAGTAAATCCATTAGCCTCCAATAAACACTGTATATAGAGCCCTGCACTTAAGCCACCAGCATCTAAGTTGAGTGTGACCTTTCCCTTGAAGTTGCTCCAAACCCGGTGGGATGGGGAAGTTTCCAAAGCCATGGAGAAGCCTAGCACCAGGATACACTGGAGCCCAGAGAAGGGGCACTGTGTTTAAATGGGAAGGCAGGGAGGGCTTCCTGGAGGAGGCCATGTCTGAGCTGTGTCTCAAATGAGAGGGTGAAATTAACCTGGCTTATTTACATTTCACAACAGCCCCAGTTAGGTAAACTGAGGCTTGGGTAAAAAGAGATAAGGCCAGAAGTGTTTTATTCATTTGTTTAATCATTCCTTTATCCAGTAAACATTACTAACTGCCTAACAGGCGCTACTCAATGAGGCCAAAAAGGCTTCTACCTTTCCTCCAGACGCTCCCACCTCTGCAGTGACAGCCTTTCACTCCTCAGTGAAAGGAGTGGGGTCTCTCTTGTGTAATGGGCTCCGTCTCCACCAACCCTACCAGAAGGTGCCCTCTGCTCAGCTCAGCTCACCCTCTTCCAGGTTGGGTGTGGGTGCTTCCTGCCTGCCCCAGGCCACTAAGGCAGCATCTCCCTGAGCTATTGAGCAAAGTCCATGTGGCCAGGTGTTGGGCATTTCTACTGCCAGGGAGGCCACCAGGTACCTGGGTGTGGCCACTGTGGAAGGGCTTGTACCTGAGAAATCTGGGCTGGCAGCTAATTAGTGGGGTCTTAGATCTTTCTCTTGGGGAGAAACTCTTCACCTTATGGGGACCCCTTGTTGGAGGCTGTGGCCCTACCGAGGAACCCCCTCACTGGCTTCTCTGGTCACTCAGATTATCACAGCTCTACCTCTTTCTCCCCATCCAGATGTCCATGTCTCTTCTTCCCTGTAAGCCTGATGTTAGCAATGCAGCGCTGTACTTTGTAGTGACACTAGGCTAACAACCCTCAGGTGGGAAGGAAATACCCTTCCACGCCCTGATGGACTGAATCTGAATGCATTGAAGAAAAACAGGAGAATTAAATGTCCATGTTAAGGTGGATCGACCTCTTGACCCAGCACCAGTCTGCAAGCTGGGCTCCTCATGCCAGCCAAACCCTTCCTGGCATGCCTGGAGCCAGGGTGAGCCCACTCCAGCCCACGGGTCAGTGCCAGAGTGGGATGGACTGTGCCCTGGTGATATAACAAGAGGAATGACAAGGTGTCTTTTTCTTCAAGTTGAACTTGTTCAATTTAAGGTCTTCTTTCTTCAGAGTTAGTCTTTCCTGTCTGAGTATATGTGTGTTATGTTAAAATGTCCTCTCTTGGCAGCGTCTGTAGCTTAGCGTGTAGGGCCACTTACACTCAGGTTGGCAGGGTCAGCTAAACAATAATGACAACTGTAACAAAAAAATAGCTGGGCGTTGTGGTGTGTGGTGCCTGTAGTCCCAGCTACTTGGGAGTCTGAGGCAAGAGATCACTTAAGCCCAAGAGTTGGAGGTTGCTGTGAGCTGTGACGCAACAGCACTCTACAGAGGGCGACATAGTGAGTCTCTGTCTAAAAAAAAACAAAAAAAGTCCTTTTTTTTAAATGAAATTATAATGGTAAATGCTTTAAAAAAATCATTATTTGATAGAAATAAAATTTGTCAGCTCTGTGTCTGTTCCCAGTGCTTAAGACATAAGAGGCAGGCGACGGGTACATGGGCCTTCATCACGCTCTTCTCTATACTTCTGAGTATGTTTGAAAATACTTATATGTGTGCTTTTTTTTTTTTAAGTTGAGTTGGATTTAAAAGTTAAACATTAAAAATTAAACCACAGGGGGTGGCGCCTGTGGCTCGAGTAGGGTGTCCGGCCCCATATACTGAAGGTGGTGGGTTTAAACTCGGCCTCCACCGAGCTGCAAAACAGAAAAATAGCCAGGCATTGTGGTGGGCGCCTGTAGTCCCAGCTACTCGGGAGGCTGAGGCAAGAAAATCGCCTAAGCCCAGGAGTTGGAGGTTGCTGTGAGCTGTGACCGCACAGCACTCTACCGAGGGCGATAAAGTGAGACTCTGTCTCTACAAAAAAAAAACATTAAACCACAGGGGGCGGTGCCTGTGGCTCAAAGGAGTAGGGCGCTGGCCCCATATGCCGGAGGTAGTGGGTTCAAACCCAGCCCCCGCCAAAAACCGAAAAAGAAAAAAATTAAACCACAGAAAGATTAGGGAGAAAAGGGAGAATTTGGTGATGGTTGAAGTCTAGAGGTTTTAGGATGGAGCAGTCAATCAGTGTAGAAAGCAAAGCTTCCAAACCATTCCCCTGCTTAAAGCCTCTTGCTATAGGAAGTCCCCTGGGCTTCTCAATCCAGCCACTCAGCCTCCCTCTGAGTCTGTGCTACTTTCACAGCTTGCAGCTCTTGCTTCAGTCTGTCCTGAGGACAGGCAGCCCTTCTCTTCCCTGAAGCTCTTCCTGGTTCCTGCTGTCTGAGCATAAACCCCAAGTCCCTTTGCCTGTCTTCGAGGCAGCCTCGGTGATTCCCCTCTGATCTTGTGTTCTCTTGCCCCTCTAAGCACCCTCACTGTGTTCTCCACCGGGCAGGCGTGCTCACTCCCACTCTGTCCTGCTCCTGCAGTTCCTTCTCCCTGGCACTCCCACTCCCGCCCTGCCCCAGGTTACCTGCCTCTCTGTACCTCAACTGGTTTCAACCTTGCTTATGTTCCTCACTAGCTGTGTGGCTTCCAGCTTCTCTCTCTCTCTTTTTTTTTTTTTAAGACAGTCTCATTCTGAGGCTAGAATGCCCTACTGTCATCATAGTTCACAGCAACTTCATTGTTCGGCCCAAGTGATCCTCCTGCCTCAGCCTCCCAAGCAGCTAGGAACACAGGTGCCTGCCTGTTAGTTTTAGAGATGGGAAGGGGGTCCCACTCTTGTTCAGACTGGCCTTGAACTCCTGGGGGTGGGAGACCCCGTGCCCCGCCTCTGAGCAACAGATCAATGAGTAACATCTGCCCTCATTTCCTTTGTCCCCAGAGGTCCAGTACCTTTCAAGGCATGAGCACAGCTTGGTAGGCATAGTCAACCCCTAGTATCTTGGGGAGATTGGTTTTAGATCCTGAAATTTGTCAAGTCCCTTATATAAAATGGCATGGTGCAGTCACATGTCACTTAATGCTGGGGATATGTTCTCAGAAATGCATCATTGGCCCTTTTTTCAAATATTTTTGATTCTGGGAGTTGGTTGAATCCATTGATGTGGGACCTGTGGATACAAGAGGATCAGATATGGTTGAGCACGGTAGCTCATGACTGTAATCCCAACATTTAGGAGGCCAAGGTGTGTGGAGTGCCTGAGCTCACGAGTTCGAGACCAGCTGAGCAAGACCCCTGTCTCTAAAAAATAGCTTGGTGTTGTGGCAGGCACCTGTAGCCCCAGGTACTTTGGAGGCTGAGGCAAAAAGATCACTTTAATCCAAGAGTTTGGGGTTGTTGTGAGCTAAGATGCCACAGCACTGTACCAAGGGTGACCAAGTGAGACTCTTTTCTAAAAAAAGAAAAAAAAGAGTGTTAGAGTGGTGTGGGAAATCTGAAGCCTTAAGGCTTAATGTGGCCTTGTAGGTCCTCAGTATGGCCTTTCGTCTGAATCTAAACTTTATAGAACACATTTTTTTTTTTAATGGGTTAGTTTTTATTTATTTATTTTGCAGTTTTGGGCAGGGGCTGGGTTTGAGCCCGCCACCTCTGGCATATGGGGCCAGCACCCTACTCCTTTGAGCCACAGGTGCCGCCCAGAAGAAATCCTGTTATTAAAAGGGGTACAGCAAGGCCAGGAGAGGTGGTTCATGTCTGTAATCCTAGCACTATGGGAGGCTGAGATTGCCTGAGCCAGAGCAAGACTGTGTGCATCTCTAAAAATAGCTGGGCATTGTGGAGGGCACCTGTAGTCCCAGCTACTTGGGAGGCTGAGGCAAGAGAATCGCTTAAGCCCAGAAGTTTGAGGTTGCTGTGAGCTATGACAGCACAGCACTCTACCAAGGGTGACAAAGTGAGACTGTCTCAAAAAAAAGGGGGGGGTGGTGCAGCAAAGAAAAATGAACCTTTTGTTGCATCCTTTAGTGATTTATTTATTTATTAATTTATTTTGAGACAGAGCCTCAAGCTGTCACCCTGGATAGACTGCTGTGGCATCACAGCTCACAGCAACCTCCAATTCCTGGGCTCAAGCGAGTCTCTTGCCTCTGCCTCCCAAGTAGCTGGGACTACAGGCACCTACCAGAATGCCCGGCCATT
>CAUYON010036693.1:0-15493 GCA_963573935.1 Arctocebus calabarensis
AATATCACTAATGAATATTGATGCAAAAATATTTAACAAGATACTAACCAACAGAATCCAACAACACATCAAACAAATTATACACCCTGACCAAGTGAGCTTTATCCCAGAGTCTCAAGGTTGGTTCAATATACGTAAATCTATAAATGTAATCAGGCACATAAACAAACTAAAAAATAAAGACCATATGATTCACTCAATTGATGCAGAAAAAGCTTTTGACAATATCCAGCATCCCTTCATGATCAGAACACTTAAAAAAATTGGTATAGAAGGGACAATTCTTAAACTAATAGATGCCATCTACAGCAAACCCACAGCCAATATCGTATTGAATGGAGTTAAATTGAAACCATTTCCACTTAGATCAGGAACCAGGCAAGGTTGCCCATTATCTCCATTGCTCTTCAACATCGTAATGGAAGTTTTAGCCATTGCAATCAGGGAAGAAAAGGTGATCAAGGGTATCCACATACGGTCAGAAGAGATCAAACTTTCACTCTTTGCAGATGATATGATTGTATATCTGGAGAACACCAGGGATTCTACTACAAAACTTTTAAAAGTGATCAAGGAATACAGCAGCATCTCAGGCTACAAAATCAACACCCATAAATCTGTAGCCTTTATATATACCAACAATAGCCAAGCTGAAAAAACAGTCAAGAACTCTATTCCTTTCACAGTAGTGCCAAAGAAGATGAATTATTTGGGAGTTTACCTAACACAGGATGTGAAAGATCTCTGTAAAGAGAACTATGAAACGTTAAGAAAAGAAATAGCTGAAAATGTTAACAAATGGAAAAATTTACCATGCTCATGGCTGGGAAGAATCAACATTGTTAAAAAGTCTGTACTACCCAAAGCAATATATAATTTTAATGCAATTCCTATCAAAGCTCCATTGTCATATTTTAAAGATCTCGAAAAAAATAATACTTCATTTTATATGGAATCAGAAAAAACCTTGAATACCCAAGATATTACTCAGAAATAAAAACAAGCATGCTACCAGACCTGAGACTCTACTATAAATCGATAGTGATCAAAACAGCATGGTACTGGCACAAAAACAGAGAGGTAGATGTTTGGAACAGAATAGAGAACCAAGAGATGAGATGAATCCAGCTACCTACCGTTACTTGATCTTTGACAAACCAATTAAAAACATTCAGTGGGGAAAAGACTCCCTATTTAACAAATAGTGCTGGATGAACTGGCTGGCGACCTGTAGAAGACTAAAACTGGACCCACACCTCTCACCATTAACTAAAGTAGACTTTCACTGGATTAAAGATTTAAACTTAAGACATGAAACTATCAAAATATTAGAAGAAAGTGCAGAGGAAACTCTTGAAGGAATTGAACTTGGTGAATATTTTATGAGGAGGACTCCCCAGGCAATTGAAGCAGTATCAAAAATACACTACTGGGACCTGATCAAACTAAAAAGCTTCTGTACAGCTAAGAACAGAGTAAGTATAGCAGGCAGACAGCCCTCAAAATGGGAGAAAATATTTGCAAGTTATGCCTCCGACAAAGGTTTAATAACCAGAATACACAGAGAACTCCAACATATTAGCAAGAAAAGAACAAGTGATCCCATCTCAGGATGGACAAAGGACTTGAAGAGAAACTTCTCCAAAGAAGACAGGCACACGGCCTATAGACACATGAAAAGATGCTCACCATCCTTAATCATCAGAGAAATGGAAATCAAAACTACTTTGAGATATCACCTAACCTCAGTAATGATTAGCCCACATGACAAAATCCCAAAACCAGAGATGTTGGCATGGATGTGACGAAAAGGGAACACTTCTACACTGCTGGTGGGAATGCACACTAATACGTTCCTTTTGGAAGGATGTTTGGAGAATACTTAGAGATTTAAAAATAGACCTTCCATTCGACCATATAATTCCTTTACTAGTTATATACCCAGAAGACCAAAAATCACACTACAACAAAGACATCTATACCAGAATGTTAATTGCAGCCCAATTCATAATTGCTAAGTCATGGAATAAGCCCAAGTGCCCACAGACCCATGAATGGATTAATATATTGTGGTACATGTACACCATGGAATATTATGCAATCTTAAAGAAAGATGGAGACTTTACCTCTTTCGTGTTTACATGGATGGAGCTGGAACATATTCTTCTTAGCAAAGTATCTCAAGAATGGAAGAAAAAGTATCCAATGTATTCAGACCTACTATGAAGCTAATTTAAAGGTCTCACATGAAGGCTATAACCTAACTATAGCACAAGTATATGGAAAGGCAGGGGAGGGGGGAGGATGGGTGAAGGGAGGGTAATTGGTGGGGCCACACCTATAGTGCATCTTAGAAGGGTACAGGCAAAGCTTACTAAATGCAGAATGCAAACGTTTCATACAATAACTAAGAAAATGCCATGAAGGGTATGTTAAACAGTTTGATGAAAACATTTCAGATTGTATATGAATACCCCTTGATTGCACTAATGTATGTAGCTATGATTTAATAAAAAAAAAAAAGTCTTACCTTCTTAGGGTTACTCAATTTAAAAGTGAAAATTCTCCTCATCTTTTATCCTACTCTTTGTTTACTTTTTTCCATTGCAAGCACCACTTTGTAACACACTAATATTTAGTTACTGTGTTTACTGTATGATTGTCTGTCAACTGGAATATAAGCTGCAGCGATATAACTCTTGCTGGAATATAAGTTAGTCAGGGTCTTTGTTGATTTTGTTTTTGATTTTTAGGCACAAAAAATGTACCTGGCATGTTGTAGATAATGAATGAATATCTGTAAATGAATAACTGAATCTATTCAGTGAAAATTACATAGCCGTTGCATGTAACACTGGATGATACAGGAAAATACTCATACTATAGTAAGTTTAAAAAACTACAAAATAAAATTGGAGCATTTGTTTATGTCAAAAAATTATATGTATATATGTGTATAAAAAAGAAGAGAAGACTAGGTCAGATGCAGTGTCTTAGTCTGTAATCCCAGCACTTTGGGAGGCTGAGGCCGGAGGATCACTTGAGGCCAGGAGTTTGAGACTGCAGTGAGCTATGACTGTGCCACTGTACACTAGGCTGGATGACAGAGCAAGAATCTGTCTCTATTAAAAAAAAAAGTTAGAAAGCCATAGGCTATATATCAAGATGGTTTGCTTATCTCTATTTTCCTAATTTTCTACAAGGAAAAGGTATTGCTCATACAATGAGAAAATTAAAAGTTCTTTTCAAAAAAGAAGAACATGGGGTGGTAGAGGGATAAAGGAGTACAGGCAACCTTCCAGAGTGACAGAATTATTCTCTATCTTAATTGCATTGGGGACTGGACTGTATCATTTATCAAAATTTAAGCACTATTTTCTTGATTAATGCATATAAATTATACCACTCAAAAAGCACCCCCACTGGTGCTAAATGAAAGCCCCCAGGGTGATCCCCAGCCCCGCCCCTCCCCAATACCAGACCTGAGAAAGGCCCCCCTGGCAGCTGCCACTTACATCAGTTCTCCAGACTTCAACAGGCAGATTTCTGCATCCTGCCCCACAGGCATGTCTTCAGTGTCCTCAGGAGTTAGTGAGTTTGACGTGGTATCCCTGAAATGTCACACATGAGATCACAGCTGTTTAGCTATCAGCATGCAAAGTCCCACAACCTGGGTCCATAGTGTGGGGTCATATAGTCAAACCCAGAATGAAGGGGAATCCTTAGACACAGAAGCCATGGCAGAGGCCCCAGCAGTCTCTGTGAGTGAAGGGAGGGCCGCAGGGGCCAGGGCCAAGCAGGCAGAAGTGGGAAAGACAATGGGGCTGTGGTGATTTTCCCAACGTCCTCCTGCTGGGTGAAGGGAGGGGTGAGTATAAATACAAACTGACCCTCTTGTTCTGTGCCAGAAGGGCTAATGCCACTGGGCCCAAGTCCCATAGCCAGCCATGTGGCCAAGGGGGTGGGGATGGGACAGGGCCTGATCATCTCCTCTTCCCATCGTAACCACTGTCAGCTGTGCAGAGAGCCAGTAGTGGGACCAGCAGGGCAGTGAGCAGTACACACTGTCTCCTTCCCTTAGAAAGTCACGGTGTATTTAAACAATAGATTAAAAGCTCCAAGAAGCACTGTAGTAAGGATATCAGATTTTAACTCCAGTGTTTCTATATTTATTTGACTAAGAATATTTTTTCTTTTTTTAGAGACAGGGTCTTGCACTTGCTCAGGTTGATCTTGAACTCCTGAGCTCAGGCAATCCACCTGCCTCAGCCTCCCAAGTGCTGGGATTGAGCCACCACACTGGGCTTGACTGAGAGTTTTAGTACCTACTGCATTACTGATCCTTAGAACATGCAGGCAGATTGCAGTCCCTACACTTCACTGATGGGGACACAGAGGCCCAGGCAGTTCCTCAGAGACAGGGCTGGAGCCAAAAACAGATACCCTGAGGGGCATGTGCTGAAGTCTGGAGGAACCCCCGGGGCTGCTTGGATCATCAGAAACCCACCAGTGCCCAGGTGCCTGCACTCAGCTAAGCAAGCCTGTGACAATCAGAGAGCTTCAAAAACAGCCTGCACTCCTGAGGCCTGACTGCCATCAACCCTTAGCAGTGGGGCTCCACTATCTGGGGGTCACTGTGGGCCCCAAGAGTAAGAGGGGTGGCAAGATCACAGGTGGGGTCACTCCATCATGGTTCCAGCCTCAGCTTTGTGATTGTGACTCCTGATGAGCCCTTTTCTCCTCTGAGATCAGTTTTCTCTTTTCTAAATCGGAGAAGGAATTAAAAACAAATAAAAGAGAGAGATGGCAACGGGAACAGATGGGCTCTAGGTTCGGCCAGCTTGAAAAGGCTGTAAACTTTGAAGAAGTTGGAGGAGGCATTTTATAAAGCCCACTGGCTGGGAAAGAGGTGGGCTTGCTTGGTTCAGCAGCTTCCTGCCCTGAGCCTTCTCCACTCTTTCCAAGGAAGGTGCAACAAGGCCATGTCCTATAGTACCTGCTGCTGCCAAGGGCAAGCCTCGTCCCTTCAGGCTTCCTTTTCTCCCTGGCTTCAGACCCTGCCTAATACCTCCTACCTGTTGCTCTTCCAAACACTGGCTTCCAGACCCCGAGCCCTCTCCCTGGGACAGGCAGAATCACAGAATGTTTGTGTGAGAAGCAGCTTCAGACTATCTAGTCAACCACCCACTTCACAGTGAGCAGTAGAGGTCCAGGGCAGAGCACGGGTTCCAGGTCCAAGCCTGCCTCTCATCCTTTGCTTTCATCCTTGTCAAAAGTGTAAATACCATAAATGAGATAAAGAACATAGGATGAGAGAAACTCTGAAAACAGAAGTTAGTTCTCCCAAATTTCCTGCATTTACGATAAAAGGTGTCCTAACCTATTATTCCCTCTTTTCCTCCATCACCCTCCTCTCTGCTCACCGTGAAAATGGACAACTCCTGATTACAGCAGACAACCCACAGAGCAGCTTCCTAGGCTCTTGCTGGCCCTGGCTGAGGTGGGGAGTGTGGAAGGGAGGGCAATACAGTCTCAAAGGTAATGACTAGGGCAGAGGAATGCCTTTTGATGGATCTTCAAACTGTAGGTCATGACCCATTTAGTGGGCTGTGAATCAATTTAGTAGGTTATGATCATCATTAAAAGAAATGGAATAAAACAGAAACTATCAAATCCAAGAGTATACTGCATGTTGGAAGGATAAGTATTTATGAGGCTCCTCTTTGGACCTTAGAACACACATGGACACTGAGTAGCCATGTGAATCCTATTTCTTACTGTGGGATGCAGTAGAAAATGTACTAGCAGTTCTGAGGATGGCAAGGGATAAAGTTTGAGAATGACAGGCAACAAAAACAAGACCACTAGAGGGCGCCTATCTCCGCCAATAGCCATTTCCTTTCCTTGCCACGGCAGCAGTTATCTGAGAAAGATGCCAGATAAACTCGCAGCCGGCAGGACCTTCTTCCTCCCTTTCCTCAGGCCATGGGGAACCTTCTACTAGCTATGGTGACACCCTCACCCCTGCTCAGTTTCTGTCCCTGAGCCAGAGGTCGCCCAAGCTAACCCTCTCTAGCGCACTGGCCAGCTTGCCAACTTGTTGGTCCTTCTGCAGGTGGGCACCTGCTGTGCACAGGGCCTCTGCTGGATAAATGTCTACATTATGTGCTTTGGGATTAGGTTCCTTTCTGCCCCAAATGCTGACAAGGAGGACATATGCAAGACTGCACTTTCAAACCAAGTAAGGGTAAAGTGGTGAACACAAATGAGGTCGATGACGGGACAGCCCTGGCAATACAGTCTAAGAGCCCACACCGCTCTGGGCATGGTCTCAGGGAGGTCCCTGTAGCTTGGTTTCTACAGACAGAATCTACTGTATTTCCCTGTCACAAATCAAATTGCCTTAGACTGTTTTTCAATTACCGTATAGCTTCCATCCTTCAGATTGCCGGAGAGCAGATCCCTTGCTGGTTTAGACTATCTGGCTGAGGAGGCAATGGAGTCCCTATAGCCCAAGAAGCCCTACAGCCAGTCTTTCTCAGAGGGCCCCATCTCCTGTCTGACTAGCCCAGCCTACTGGGTCGGACTGCTTTCCTGATCACACAGGCCCCGACCGTCCCTCTGGTCAGCCTCCACCTGGGAATAGGCTCCTGAGAACTGGAGGGACCTTCAGCTTAGAACTGCATATGTGACTATTTAAACTTCAATTATCAGGGGAATGACACTAAAAATGTGAGGCTCCATAGTAGCACTAGCCACACTTCAAGCGCTTGATCATCACACGGGCTGACGCCACTGTGTTGCACAGTGAAGGTACAGAGCACGTCCGTCACAAGGCGGCTCCACTGACCGCAGGCTTGGGAGATGGGGCTGAACTATACACCATGCCTCACCTCCACTCTACGATCTGGGGGCATCCTTTTGTTTTGCTATTATTTTATTATTATACATTTTATTAAATTTATCTTATTCTGCTCCTAAATTGCTGGTAGTTTTTCTTTTCGTCACTGGCTTTCTCTTTGTGTAAAAACCAAGAAAAGGGGCGCACTTCTGGTATTTTGCTTTCTGATTGCTTGGTGACTATGGTCTGACCACAACACGCAAACCTGCCTGCATGCCCATCCTCACCGCCTGGGGCGCTGCTGAGCAAGCCAAGCCTGACTCAGCTGCGGATGTTTGGTGAGGCTACTTTACTGTGTGCGTCATGAGTCATTGACTCGTCCTCCACAGCCCTGTCATCCAACACAGTCCTGCAGTTAGACTCGTCTCGTCTGCCAGCAGCAGCAAATGTCTCACCCATGGTCCTGGAACTGACTTCCTAAGAGCTCCCAGTCTACTCTGGGAAAGGAGAGCAGGGCAACGGCCTGACTTGCAGGGTTAACCCATGGCAGGGATGTCTGCCACTTTCCTTTTATTCTTCCCTGATTCCATTTAGAAGATGTTAGGTGTTTCTGGGGACATCCAAGATACATATGATTGGGTACTCACCCTTAAGTTTAGAATTTTGTTTTAAAGAAAATAAATGTCCTCAAAACAATTAACACTACCAGCTGGCAAATAATAAAAGGCATTTGATAAAGTATTTGAAATAAAAGTTTGGCTCCCAAACTGTGAGTGGCTCAGTTCCTCAAATTTAGCTCTGTGTCTTCTGTACTAAGTAGAATTTTCTGGTAGGGAATGGCTGTAACAAATGCACCATGTCTTCTTACCTCCTCCTATTCCCACACTGGCAGGCACACAATCATGGGAGGTACCAGGTGCAGGCCTCCGCCCCCGCGACCCCCAGAGTAGACAGGACTATGGAGAGAAGTGCATAGCTAAGCATGCTGGACAAGGCTCAGGCCATTCTAACACCTTGTGAACCCGTCCTGAATGGCATGGATGTCTTGTCCTTGGGAAAGAACTCATCTCTCAAAGCTTAAAGATTCTTAAGTGTCAGGTAGGCTTACTCTGAATGGCTGTCCTGCCCTGAAGGTCTCTTTCAGGATAAGCCCTTTGGCTCATCTCCCTCTCAGTATTCAGTTCAGCCTGTGTCTTTACTCATAAAGCATTCCCTGCATTCATCTGTCTATCAGTTCATAGTCTATGCAGCTGCTCCTGTCCATAAGGACCACACTCATTCATATCAGTTTGGTAGAAGGGACAGTATGAACCAGTTCATTCAAAAAGGCCCCAAAACACACATCTTCAGATCTTTTAGCCTCTGAGACTCTCCATACTCAGAAAAAGCAGGGCAGGGAACACAGGCTTTGTGGTCAACAGACCCTAGGTGACACAACTTTCACCACTAATAAAAATTGACTCTCACTGGATAAAAGATTTAAACTTAAGACATGAAACTATAAAGATTCTTGGAGAGAGTGCAGGGGAAACACTTGGATAAATTGGCCTGGGAAAATACTTTATGAGGAGGATCCCCTGGGGCAACTGAAGCAACATCAAATATACATTACTGGGATCTGATCAAACTAAAAAGCTTCTACACAGCCAAGAGCACAGTAAAGAAAGCAAGCAGACAGCCCTCAGAATGGGAGAAAATATTTGCAGGTTATGTTTCTGACAAAGGTTTGATAACCAGAATCCACAGAGAACTTACACTCATTAATAAGAAAAGAATGAGTGATCCCATTTCATTGTGGGCAAGAGGCTTGAACAGAAGCTTCTCTGAAGAAGGCAGGTACACGGCCCACAGACACATGAAAAAATGCTCATCATCTTTAATCATCAGAGAAATGCAAATCAAAACCACTTTGAGATACCATCTAACTCCAGTAAGAATAGCCCACATAACAAAATCCCAAAACTACAGATGCTGGCATGGATGTTGAGAAAAGGGAACACTTCTGCACTGCTAGTGGGAATGGAAGCTAGTACGTTCCTTTTGGAAAGAAGTTTGGAGAACACTTATGGATCTAAAGACCTGCTGTTCAATCTTGCAAGTCCTCTGCTAGGTGTATATCCAAAAGACCAAAAATCACTTTACAACAAAGACATTTGCACCAGATTGTTCACTGCAGCTCAATTCATAATTGCCAAGGCATGGAAGAAGCCCAAGTGCCCATCGACCCATGAATGGATTAATAAATTATACCATGGAATATTATGCAGCCTTATAAAAGATGGAGATTTTACCTCTTTTATGTTTACATGAATGGAGCTGGAACATATTATTCTTAGTAAAGTATCTCAAGAATGGAAGAAAAAACATCCAATGTGCTCAGTACTATTATGAAATCAATTTATAATCACCCACACTTTCATATGAAAGACAAAACACAATTATAGCTCAGGATGAAGGACTGAAGAGGAGGAGGAAGGGAGGGGAGGGGGGATGTTGGACGGAGGGAGGGTAAACAGTGGGACCACATCTATGGTGCATATTGCAAGGGTACATGTCAAATCTATTAAGTGTAGAGTATAAATGTCTTAATAATTAAGTGAGGTGAAGGCTATGTTAACTAGTTTGATATAAGCATTCCAAATTGTATATAAAATCAGCACAGTGTACCCCATAAATGCATTAATGTATACATGATTTATGTATTTATGACTTAATAAAAAAATAAAATAAAATAAAAAACAACAACAAAACAAACCCTGGGTGACTGTGGGCATATGCATGTTCTTGGGAAAGTGAGCTAATCTCTCTAATCTTCTGTTTATTCATCTGTATGAGACTGTACACAGGAAGCATCTAGCAAGGGGCTAGGCTTGTAGCAGAACTGAATGTCAGTCTTTGAATCCTGGGTCTGCTCCTGCTTTCTGCTCCTAATGCCTGACACTTGCCCTTAGGAAGAGTCACATAAGAGGGTTTGTCCAGCAGGTGGGAGAGAACACCAGACTTGGGGGCAAGCAGGGTGAGTGGGAGTGCAGAGTCAGAGAAGGGAGCCAGGCACCTCAGCATGAGGGCAGCTGCTTCTGGGAAAGCAGAAATGGGAATTCACACCTTTACCTAGGAGGCACCAGGGAATGTGCCTCTGGCAGACATTCCTCCAAATCCTGTCTTCCAGAATTATTTCCCAGAGGGGTCAGGAATGTTGGACCATAAAGATTAACAACTAGAACTATACTGAGGTCAAGGTGTTTAACATCTAGAGAATTCCAGGAATAGAGAGGGCAGCCCCAGGAAATGAGGTGATTCCAGCCAGGTTAAACAGAGTGGGTGAGCGGGCACTGCCTACCAAGGAGCTTGAGTGGTGTAGGTTTTGGAGACAAGGCTGCACCAGGCTCTCTGGCAGACCCATCACCTAGAATTCATCTAGTCCACTGGTCTGGTAATGAAGGAGATCGGAGTTTCTATCTTCAAATTGCCAGTTACTAGCTGTGTGCACATGAGGCTGTTACTTTGGTTATGCTCCTCAGTGTGCTCATCTATAAAATGGGGACAATACCCACTTTACAAAGTTGCCCACTTGCCCAATAACATAAGACTCTGTGGCTATCCTGTATGCTGGGGATGTATGCACACACAGAACTCAGTCCATAGCATGGAATTCGCATTGGTCTATACCCAAACTATTCCAAAGAGATGTCTGGAGCGGCGCCTGTGGCTCAGCGAGTAGGGCACCGACCCCATATACCGAGGGCTGTGGGTTCAAACCCGGCCCTGGCCGAACTGCATCAAAAATTAGCTGGGCGGTCTGGTGGGCGCCTGTAGTCCCAGCTACTTGGGAGGCTGAGGTAAGAGAATCATTTGAGCCCAAGAGCTGGAGGTTGCTGTGAGCTGTGACTCCACAGCACTCCACTGAGTGTGATAGAGTGAGACTCTGTCTCCACAAAAAAAAAAAAAAAAAAAAAAGAGATGTCTGACTAGCTAATGAAATAATTTTAAGGTACAATTGCCACCATTTTCAGTGAACTACCAAAGCCAAACCTACTCATTGCTCCCTTTTGGTTTACAAGTAAAACCCTTCTCAGGTCTGGACAGAAGAATAAGCCCACAGCCAGAATGAAGGGGTACAGGGTATCACAGTCACCCATGCTTATCTCTAACCCCCAAATTACACCGTGTAGGTTGATCATGTGGATTCAGATCTTAAGGATGAGAGTGGGGGGTGGGTCTCTTATAGCAACCACCCGAGGGCTCTTAAAAAATACTCAGCGGAAGCATGGACCACATCACAGAGAAGCAGAGGCAGGGCAAGCTCCTCTCTGGAACAAAGCGGCGCAACATCTGTGAGGGTGAGTCATTTGTCTTCCTCTAATATTTCAAAGAAGATGGGGAGGACTAACCCAACTGTTGCTGGGGTTGTCAGATTCCTGCCTGCAGTGAGACACGGTACAAAAGCCCCAAGCTATAGAGCTGAGCTGCTCTTGGTTCAAATCCGTCATTGCCATTTGCTGCTGTGAGGGTTACGTTAGAGAAATATGGAAACTACTGAACAGGACACACAGTAAGTGCAGAAGCTTACGGCACTGCTGGTAGTGGCAATATCAGGCACAGGCAGGGACATAAGGTGAGTCTAGTCACTGTAGTTATTCACTGTATAATCTCTGTTCTCCTTTCATTTCTTTGCATTTTATAAGGCAAAATGTTATTGCAGATTATTACTTTTTTTCAATGTAAATCAATATGCTGCTATAGAAACTTCAGAAACTATAGAAAAATATAAAAAAAGAAGAAAGGAAATAAGTCACCCATAACTCCACCAGCCAGAGGCCATGTGCTGATAAAGTTTGGTCATTTCTCTGTTTTTACAAATAAAGTCTAAATCTCATAGTTTATCATGGATGCTTAAACAAGGGTCAACAGAATGTGTGGCAGAGGAATTCAAGGGTTCACAAACCCCTAGAATTGCAAGTCTGTGTGTGTGCGCATGTGTGTGCGTTATTTCTGAGGAAAGGTCTGAAGTTTTTATGAGATTCTCAAAGTGTATAACTTAAAAAGGTTAAGAATCACAATGAATTTTACATCCTTTTAGCCATCTACTTGTAATGGTAATAGTAAATACTTATTTTGCTTATTCACGTTGTGTTTATACTGTTCTGAGCAATTTAAGTGCATTACATTTTCCAAAGTCATAAAAAGTGCTTCCTAAACATTTTAGTCATATTCCATTGTATCTCTGAATTATAAATTGCTTCATTATTATCAGACTTTTACAATATTTCCTAAGTTACATATATTACTTTTTAAAAATTATCAGAGATCAACTTAGATTTCTGATATCAGAAATCAGAAAACTTTATCTTTATAAAAGATAAAGAAATGAATGTTTTTAACCTTTACTAGAAGGGAAAGTAATTTTCAATAATCTTCAGAATTGCCCATCCCAGTTAACATAATGTTAAAGCTTACCAATTATTACAAATTAATTTGCACAGATCCTTTGAGGCAACATATAATGAGAATGTAAGAGTCCGGTAAACGCTAGAATAGGAAGATAACAAAAAAGCCAAGAGTAAGTCAAGCAATAATGCAGAGACAAACAGTATTCTTAAGCAAAGCCAAGCTGCCTGTTTCATATTTTCAATGATGAAAACAAATGTTTTTGTCTCTATGTGAAGCAATAACACATACATATCATCCTCGGACCTACTTAATGTAGTACCCAGACAGGAGCAGGGGCAGGAGGCCCCTGGCCAGCTGATCACCTTTAGAGATTTAACATTGTGGCTGGGGGGCAGGGACTATTTATTGGGTAGTCTCACCCCAAAGGCAAAGCCCCTTTCCTTTCTGGAGAGAAGGGTACTTTGGCCCCAGGAAAGACCAAGGTAAGGCAGCAGCATCAGGGCTGAGGCTGTTTTCAGCTAGGAGCAACATTAGGGAAGGAAGGTCTCTATGTGGATTAAAGAGATGACCTGGCCTCTTGCATGCCCTTGTTTGGCCAAGCAATATTCCGACTTTGCTAAACCTTGCAGAGATTCTGTCCAAACACTGCTATTCCTAAAACATCTTGAGGTGCTGGTGGGATATGGTTCCAGGCCACTGGAAATGAGTTGGGTGTTGAATATCTACAAGTCAGTGGCAAGGATGGGCCTTGTGCTCCCAGGCTGATGTTGTCACAACTGCCTGTGCTCCCATGCTGTTGGTTATGTCACCCCATGTTTTATGGCCCTCTTCAGGGTCACAGGGCAGAGAGATGGTCAGAGAAAAGTGACATCTTGTAGGGCCAGAATGCTGAGCAAGAAAGGCAGTTATCTGGTCTTTTTGCTACAAGCCTCATTTCAATTGGGTCCTTTATTTATTAAGAGGCCCTTAAGCTCTAAACTGCTAATCACAGAAGCTAAGCCCATGTCCCTTTCTGGGAAATCTACCTTTTAAGAGAATCCTAAAGATCAAGGAGTCTTTAGGAAAGGAGGCTCTAATGGTGGAATGTCATAAAATGTGTCAGGTGACAAAAGGAAAGTGGGACGGGGCAGGAGAAGCACCCAGTTCCTTATCTGTGAAGCTCACATGGACAAAGTGCTGGGCAGCATGGCTTTCTATGCCTTGCTTTCTCATCAGTCACCTTTTTAAATCTATGCAGCTGAGGGGAACAAAAGGCAGGAAGGACTGTCTGCCCAGGCAGAGAAGTTCCAGTCATCCCTAAACACCTGCAGCCTCCGGGCATCTCCTTGACAGCAGACCCTCCAGAAGGGGAACCTGTTTTAGCTTTCACAAGCTAACAGAAAATAAGGCTGAGGATGGGTGGGTAGCTGTGGTCAGGTGTGGTGGGATGAAGATGGGCCCTCCCCACTAATGAGCAGTGCTGCCCTTCCAAAAGCACTTGCCTATTTGACCACAGAGTGACTTTTACTTTCAAAACAACCGAACACAAGATTTTATGGAATGTGTGTGGGTGTCAGTTATGAGTTGTCTCCCAGATAGCTGAGACCCTGAAAAGTTTAGGGCTATCCTGTCTGAGCCATTTCCCTAAGAAGTGGCTAGCCTCAGCATAGCGACTGTGTTCTTTCTGAGTACCATGGTGGGTGGGTTTAGGAGATGGCTATTCGCCCCCTACATGTGGTCATCAGGTTGTGGAAAGACTGGGAGTGTCCGCCTCAGTGCCATATATAATCCTTGGGTTTTGACTACAGGTATTCATCAGAACAGACACCATGGAAGAGTATGAAGACTACAAAGACAACGGGTTCTTCAACACTTCCAATAGCAGTAGCCAGGACCATGAAAATTTCCTGCAGTTCAAAAAGATCTTTCTGCCCTGCATGTACATAGTGGTGTTTGTCTGTGGCCTAGTGGGGAACTCCCTGGTGCTGGTCATATCCATCTTCTACCAGAAGCTGAAGAACCTGACAGATGTATTCCTGGTGAACCTGCCCCTGGCTGACCTGGTGTTTGTGTGCACTCTGCCCTTCTGGGCCTATGCAAGCATGCGTGAGTGGATCTTTGGCAACTTCATGTGCAAGACCATATTGGGCATCTACACTATGAACTTCTACACGTCCATGCTCATCCTCACCTGCATTACTGTGGATCGTTTCCTTGCAGTAGTTCAGGCCACCAAGGCCTACAATCAGCAGGCTAAGAGGATGACCAGGGGCAAGATCATCTGCTCGCTCATCTGGGTGATCTCCCTGCTGGTTTCCTTGCCCCAGATCATCTATGGCAATGTCTCTTATCTTGATAAGGTCATCTGTGGTTACCATGATGATGGCATTTCCTCTGTGGTTCTTGCCACCCAGATGACATTGGGGTTCTTTCTGCCACTGCTTGCCATGATTGTCTGCTACTCTGTCATCATCAAGACCCTGCTTCACGCTCGAGGCTTCCAGAAGCACAGATCTCTGAAGATCATCTTCCTGGTGGTGGCTGTGTTCCTGCTGACCCAGACGCCTTTCAACCTCGTGAAGCTCATCCGTAGCACAAGCTGGGAGTACTATGCCATGACCAGCTATCATTATGCTATCACAGTAACGGAGGCCATTGCATACCTGCGGGCCTGCCTTAACCCACTGCTCTACGCCTTTGTGGGCCTGAAGTTTAGGAAGAATTTCTGGAAACTTGTGAAGGACATTGGTTGCCTGCCTTACCTCGGAGTCTCACATCAGTGGAAGTCTTCTGAGGACACATCTAAGACTTTTTCTGCCTCCCAAAATGTGGAGGCCACCAGCATGTTCCAGCTGTAGACCTTGCTGGGCCTTGGAGAAGCTGCTCTTGAATTTATAGGAGCCTGGCTGTGTCCTCCAGAGGTAATGAGAAGGCTTTGTTTATAGCTTGTGCATTCTCATAAGGAAGTAATCAAGCGCTCTGGCTGGTTTGAAATCAAGCGCTTTGGCTTCTTCTCAGACATGAACATCACCTGTTCTCTTTTTGAACATTCAGGCCTAAAGTTCAAAGGGTCTAAAATTTTTAAGGGCTTGCTGAAACCAAGGGGATGATGTGTGGCTCTTAAGATCTTAGGTTCTAAGGAAGCATAGGAAAAACACTTGAAGATATCAAAATCTATACTCTTAACTACTGGATACTATGCCTCCCAATTTTTTCCCCATAAAATTTCCCATAAGGTAACATTAAGGAAGATAAATTGCATCTTTTCCCTTTCTTTCCAGG
>CAUYON010036694.1:0-11776 GCA_963573935.1 Arctocebus calabarensis
GCTCTGTTTCTTTAAGGTCTATTTTCTCTCTTTTTTTCAGATTGGGCACTTTCTGTTATTTTATCTTCAAGTTTACTGATTCTTCTGGTGTTTCCTCTCCCCTGTCTTGCTAAGTTTATTACTCTGGTTTTGTGTTTTTCAGTTCTAAACTTCCTGTTTTGTTAGGCCCCCCCCCTTTTTTTTTCTTTGCTGAGACCTCTTACTTTTTCATTTGTTTTCAGGTGGGTTTAATTGCTCCTGAAGCATGTTTATAACGGCTGCTTTACACCTTTATCATTTTTTTCTCTTTTTTGGGGGTGAGACAGAGTCTCACTATGCCACCCTGGGTAGAGTGTGGCGGTGTCAGAGCTCACAGCAACCTCCAGCTCTTGGGCTCAAGCGATTGTCTTGCCTTAGCCTCCTGAGTAGCTGGGACTACAGGCACTCGCGCTATTTTTGTTGTTGTTGTAGTTGTTTGTTTGTTTGTTTGGCAGGCCCGGGCCCGGTTCGAACCCCCAGCCCCGGTGATTGCGGCCGGCGTCCCAGCCATTGGGCTACGGCGCTAAGTCTGTCTTTTATTTTTCAAGAAAGGATTTTGCAGGTGCTTAGCCTCACCAGGGGGAGCGGGAGGGCCTCCACTTACTCTGCCCCACGTGGACGGAGAGCAAGTCGGGTTAGCAACCGTGGCCACTATTCGACGCTGGAGTGATAGAGGGCCGTCGGAGGCCGCTTCTGGGCACACTGGTCTTAGGCCTAGGTGGCCCTCTAATTTCCAATCGGATCTCAGGAAGGGAAGGAGAGAAGAAACGGGAGCCCAAGTCTACAGGCCCACTTCTTATGAGGCCCCTCTCCTGCTGCCTGAGGGAAGGGCAATTCTGGTCATTAACCAAAGAAGCGGCGCAGGCTGGGGCCTGTTCGCCCGTGCGCCCCAGTCCGAAACGTCCCCTGGCTGCCCAGGCGGGAAGCTGGCAGCGCAGGACTAGTGGAAGGGTGGGCAGAGGGCGGCGGGCCCCCCGGGGTCTGGGAACCTGCGGACCCCAGCTCACCGAACCATCCAACCGGGCTCCAACTAGGCCTCAGAAATTGGGGACCGTCTGGATCTTCCGAAGGCGCTGGCGGACTGGGTTAGGGCGGTGGCACTGCAGAGCCAGAACGCGCTGCGGCGGGAAGGCGGACTCCAAGCCCTCACCGCCCGGCAGTCCTCGGCTCCCACCGGTTTCCGGGACAGGATGTTCGGACCTCGGCGGCTCCTAGTCTTTGAGTAAGGAGACAAAGTTTGGGGAGAACAACTGGAAAAGAGCAGGGCTTGTCTGGGCTCTCTCGCACCTTAGCGAGATCGGTGCCCTACCAAGGAGCAGCCTCAGAGGTCCTTGACCTCGCTTACTCAGGGTCACCTTCACTCCCAATTCTCCAGCCGTGCGACAGTGTTCGCCTTTCCCGACCCTGTGCGTTCAGCCCTCAGCCCTGGAAGGGTGGAATGGTTCGGCGTCGCCACCCCTGCCGGCGCCAAGGGCAGCTCTGGGGTCCGTGAGGTCACTCTGCCCCCCTCAGCCTGGGCTTGAATGCGCTTCCAGCCTGGAGACATTCCCCCACCACCCTGCCGCCCCTGGCTCCATTTCCCTTTCATCCCACAAACGTCGTTCGCACGACTCTGGGCCAGGCGCTGTTCTTGGGATTCTGCGTGGACCAGACCCAGAACATCCGCCTGGGGAGGACGTTACCTTTGAACGGAGTGGGTCCCAAGGACCCCTGGGTGAGGCCCGGCGGCCCAGGGAGCCTGCATAGTCTCCCCACAGGCCAACTCACTTTTACCTTTTTATTGTTCCCGCACCTCCACTCCCAGCCCCACCCGCGCCCCGCCTCTTCGGATCTGACTAAAGGACAGGAAGCGAGAAGCTTACAGCAGCCCGGCTAGCTCAGTCGGTAGAGCATGAGACTCTTAATCTCAGGGTCGTGGGTTCGAGCCCCACGTTGGGCGGAAGGTTTTGGCTGTTAAAGAGGGAATTTCCCAAACCAGGTTACTCGACCAGCCCTTACTAGTTGGTTTCCAAGAATATATAACTGTTTGAAATAATGCGTTCCGGTTTTTCCCACCCTTTACCGTCCCTGGGTGCACAATTCACTGTCCCTGAAGCAATTTCGTGTACTCCAATTACACTTGTACACTGGAAATTGTCCCACAGCTCACTGATGTTCTGTTCATTTTTCTATTCTTTCCTCTCTGTGGATGTAATTGCAATACCTGCTGTGCTGTGCATTCAAGTTCACTGATTTTTTTCCTTCTACAATGTCTAATTTGCTACTAATTCTATTCTGCGTTGTCTCAAATATTATAGTTTTTCTCTAAAAGTTTAATCTGGCTAGTTTTCCCATCTCTCTTTAACATATCCATCTTTCCTGCAGCTTCTTGAATATGTAATAACTATTTTAATGTCCTTGTCTACTAATTTTATCACTTACTTCATTTGCATCTATTCAGTCTATTATTTGATTTTCTCCAAATTATGGGTACAATTTTCCTGCTTTTTTCATTTGTGGCAATTTTTCATTGGCTGTCAGACATTTGTAATCTTACCTTGCTGGGTACTGGATAGTTTTGTATTCCTATACATATTCTTTTTTTTTTTTTTTTGAGACAGAGCCTCAAGCTGTCGCCCTGGGTAGAGTGCTGTGGCATCACAGCTCACAGCAACCTCCAATTCCTGGGCTCAAGTGAGCCTTCTGCCTCCGCCTCCCAAGCAGCTGGGACCATAGGTGCCTGCCACAATGCCCGGCCATTTTGTGGTTGCAGCCTTCATTGTTGTTTGGCAGGCCTGGGCTGGATTTGAACCTGCCAGCTCAGGTGTAGTGGCTGGCGCCTTAGCCCATTGAGCCACAGGCGCCCAGCCCCTATACATATTCTTGAGTATTTTTCTAGGATGTGGTAAAATTCCTTGGGAACATTTGATCTTTTGGGTCTTGCTATTAAATTTTTTTAGGTGAAAGCAGGGCAGGGTCCAGGACAGGGTCTCTCTGGGCTGTCTAGATTATGTCACCTCATAGACCCTACTGGGATGAAAACCATAGGGAGCGTTAACTAAGATATTCAGTTGGGGTCTATAAGGGGTATTTGTCCCCAAACCACATAGACACAGTGGGTCCCTGATTGGGCTTCCTCAGGGGAAGCATTACTGATTCTGACTCTGGAACTTTGTTCTTCTAGAGAGAACAAAGATTCCAAAGATCAATGGAAAAGCTCCCAATGTTTGTCTGGCTAGCTCAGTCCACAGAGCATCAGATCCTTAGTCTCAAAGTTTGGGTTTGATCCCCACACTGGGCAGTGCCTTCTCTGTGGGCTCATTAGCCACAGCCCATTCCACACTCCACAGTCTCAGACAGGGTTTCCCTTTCCAAGCACTCACATTAAAATCTTTGCTGATGATAGAATTTATTGCTCTGAATTCTAGGGAATTCCTAAGAAAAATCAGCCAATCGAAGGAGTAGACTCTTCCAGTTCCTTTCCCCATTTATCAGCTGTGACAAGTTAGTGTCCTGGAGAGCCCTCAAGACAGGTGATCTCCAGGGGGGATACAAACCACTGTGTACTGGCCCAGTGCCCAGAGATGCTTGTTCATCCCCTCCTGAATCAGATACTCTCAAAACTTAGACTTCAGTCTGCCCAGGGTAAAACAAACCAAGGGACCAAGCGCCCAGAGCGGCACCTCTGGCCCAGGTGGGAGTTGAAGCCCTCTTGCCCTGTGAGGAGGAAAGAGAAGACCCTGGCTGACCGAGGCCAGGGTAGGAGCTGGACCCAGGCATTCACAGAAGCAGCAAATCTGCAGTGTCAGTATCTGCAATAGGGCTATTAATTCGTCTAAAAGGCCCCTGCAGGCAGCGGGATCTCTGGACAAATCTAAAGTCCTAGATGGGGCTCCATTCAACAACCTTGAAGGAAAGGGCTTTGTGAGCGCTCACGACTGGATTAGCCCGGAGGCTTCAGCACTTTCCCAGTGCCTCCCCACCCCACAATCAGGGGACTGCTGGACCTGAGTCTGGCCCTAAGAGAGGCTGGGATCTCCCCCTGTAGGCACGGAGCACGTCATGGCAGCTGCAGACCAACCGAAGGGGATTTGGAACAGGTGGCCCCACAAGCTCCTGGTCCAGCGCCCAGCGTTGTTATCCCAGCCCAGAGATGTGCAGAGCTCTGTGGCATCCCGGGGGCCTGGTGCAGGTAGAGCTGTGTGGGGCCCCGCTGAGAGCTGCTGAGGAGCTTGGGAAGGTGGGGGCGCATATTGATAACGGATCCGCTTTGGGGAAGGGCTCCACGGCAGTTTGGGCGAATTGGTAGGAAAAGAGAAAGCGTCCCTCCCTCATTCCACTTTGATTCACATGATCGTATTAACAGGCGATAATTGTGAGTTCTAAGGTTCTGTGTTTTCTGGGATGACTGAATCAGTTCTGCACTTGCCGCTTACCACCACCGAGGTCGGCCTGCAGCCAACTCCTGGATTCGGGGCACTGCATCCTTGGTGCCCCATCTCTCCCCATTGCTGGACCCCAGAGCTTGGTCCCGGTGGACCCTAGAGCTTGGTCCAGGGTCAAGCAGACATGGCGGTGTCCTCAGTTGGTATAGCCGTGTCCCCAGGTAGGTTGGGTGAGTTGTACTACTCAAAGAGAAGGGTGGCCCAGTGGTAGATCTTCCTTCTACCTCCTTTAAGGAGCTGTGGCCTCTTAAACTGGTGGTGATCTAGGATTCTGATCTTGGGGTTCTTCTTCTGGGACCCCCAAAGAGCTCAGAGGCTGGAGGTGTGTGGCATGTCCAATTCTTGACATTTCTCTTTTCTGCATTTGGGCCCAGATAGAGGAGATCTTCCAAGACCAGAGCCAGGTGGGTCTTTTCCAGCCCTTCCTTAGCTCTGTTCTTGTCTCCAGTGCACCCTTAATCAAGAATCAGGAACCACAAGGCCTATGCCCCCTCCTCCCTCCCTGGTTCCCTGTTCTATCGAACCCGGGACCTCCTCAAACTGTCCCACCTAGCACGGCGCAGCCCTGAGGCCTGTTGAGGTCAGCAGGGATGGGGACACGGTTGCTGGGCTGGTCCACTGGGCTGGGGACCAGCCGGCTACAGGTTCTGGGATTGGAGCTCCTCTCCCGGCCCACCGTTTCCCCTCATTGTACCCCGAGAACTCTGGCCACGTCCAGGAGGCTTACCACAAGATTTAGTGTCTATAGGAACAGGGTAGAGGGACATCAGGGCTCAGAGGGGGAGAGGGACAGGGTAGGAGAAGCCTGAAGGCCCCTCAATCACCTGGGCTCTCAGATCAAAGGAAAGAGCCCTGTCCTTCCTCCTGTCACCTGACTAGCTCAATCAGTAGAGTTTAAGACTCTCAATCTCTGGGTGGTGGGTTCCAGCACTTTGTTGAGTGATGATTCCCTTCAGAATTTAAGTAACTCTGAACGCTGTTTAGAGAGATCCTCCTGAGAAAACTCTCAAGTTGGGTAATTTTCTGTTGTTGGCTGTGATTTTAATTCTGGGATACACATCCTGAGTCATGTTGCCTATATTTCGGGATTAGTTTGGGGTGGGGTGGGGATGTGGCTGAACTGGGGAGAGAGAGCCAGACAGGACGGAGCAGGTGCGGTCCAGGTCCCGCCTCCCCCTCCCCCTCCCTGCCTTATCCTAACCCGGCCGTCCACTTCGGGTCAGTAGGGCCCCCTGTACCTCTCACTTCAAGTGAGACTCACATCCCACACTTTCTTGGGGTGAGTGGTAAGATTGTCATACCATGGAGCCTCCCAACTGCGGGTGCAGGAAGGGGAACCCCTAGGGAACTGATCTGTCTCCCAAAGAGGAGGGGAGCTGGCAGGGGGCAGGACGCAGGAAGAGCCCAGGTCTAAACATTCCATTATCTCACTAACGGAGGAACCGTTGTCACACTCCTGCTCAAACCTCCCCAAGACTTCTCCTCAGAGGAACTCAGGACAGTGCCCTAACCCCAGGGCAGCTAGGAGGAGCAGGTCAGCTGCCTTCCAGCAAGGACCTGGGCCTCTGGGGGCGCCCTATTCCCCTTCCCCCATGGAAAGTCCCTGGTCTACTGCTTCAGGGCACCAGGCTCTGTTTGCTCTTGACCCTTCCCTCCACGCACACCAGTGCTGGCTGAGGCGCTTACTTCAGACCCTTACCCCATGCCAAGTGCACCTTTTTGGGGGTCCTGGGCCTTTGCGTTTAACTGAGGCTTCTTACTACTCCATCACGCAGCCCATAAAAATAACTCAGATGACACCCCCAAATGTGGTCTCTTGGCCTTTGCAGATTGTTCTGTTCAGACCCACGGAGCTAGCCTGAGACCCCTTTGGTGCTCTTTGTGACACCTTGCCTTGGAAAGGATGGATGGGGGGGGGGCACCAGGAGCACAGGCCACCAGAGAGGACAGTACAGGACCAAGAAACAGACATGTTTACAATTAAACAGGACCTTTGGTCAGGGGCCAACTTCTGGGGACTTCTGCCCTCTCCTCCTCAAATGCAGGCAGCCTATTCCCTCCACCAAAAGGATCCCAGCTGGGTGTGGTGTCTTAGAGCTCTCCCTAGATGTGAAAGGTCCAGGACATAAATCCCAGCAGTTCCTTTAGGGCTAGGAGAAAAGATTACAGGACCAGGTCCCTCCCTTGTCCCCCTGAACTCCACAGATTAGGACTCACAATCTGGGCTCTCAAGGGCCCCAGTTTACCTATCTGTAAAGTGGGATAACAGGAACTCATGCTTCAAATATTTGTTTCAGGTATTACTTGATTTTTTGGCAAAGAATTTAGAACAGTGCTTCAAGACTGACACATTACTCCTGCCCGCCCACTCTATGAATTTCAGACACTATCCCATGAGCCAATTTCTTTTCTTTCTTTCTTTTTGAGACAGAGTGTCACTATGTCACCCTCGGTAGAGTGCTATGCCATCACAGCTCACAGCAACCTCAAACTCTCATGCTTAAGTGATTCTCTTGCCTCAGCTTCCCAAGTAGCTGGGACTGCAGGCCCTCCACAACGCCTGGCTATTTTTGGTTGCAGGTGTCATTGTTGTTCAGCAGGTCCATGCAGGGCTGGAACCCACCAGCCTCGGTGTATGTGGCTGGCGTGCTACTCACTGAGCTACAGGAATCGAGCCTGAGCCAATTTCTTCAAATAAATCTAATAACAACCACAAATACATGCACATGTATACTTACATAACATATATATCTTTTATTGCCTCTATTTCCTTGGAGTATCTGTTTACTGACTTAATAAACACTCTGTGTGTTTGGTACTGTTATTTATGGAGCAAAGAAGGAATGAAACAGGAGCAAGCTGAGGTCAGAACCCTGTGCTGGGGACAGGCAGGAGTCACCAGCAAACACTGCCTGCCAGGCCTTGCCTTCTGCAGCACATAGAGCAGGACTCCCCTCCCTGAGTTAGAACTGCCCTCAGTCGCTTTCACCCTTTAACGGTTAGTCTCTTGTCTGAATCGCTTTCCTTCCGGCAGCACAATGGCACAGCAGCCTGTGGTCTGGCTGGCTCCGGGGTCCAGGTGAGATCTATACCCCCCAGTCCGAGGCATGTGGGCTTGACCCCTGGTCAGGGACCTCTCCAGCTTGATGACCGCCCCCTTCAGTCTCAACTTTGGGCTCCTGAAGAATAGGATCTCGGCGTAGATTGCGGAAACCGAAGAGGAGCAGGTAAACCTGGAATCCACCGAACAGCTGAAGCTGTGGCCCCTTATCTGAAGGGGGGACTCAAGCCTGGTGCGATCCACGAGTTGCAGGCTCAGGCCTTTCTTTTGCGGCCAGAAGAGCGGCGGGAAAGGAGGTCAGAGGTGCTTGAAAGAAAATCCCCTCACAACTTCCCAGGTGAGATGAGGGCAGAGCGCAGCTCGGGAGGCCTCCGTGGGCTTCTTCACGGAGCCCTGCTTCCCGCCCTGGCTGCAGGCGGTCTCCGTCTTGGCCCGGGCTCCCCGCCCTCCGGTGCCCCAGACCCCTCCACCTGCCGGCCGCTGCGGGCAGGAGGGAGCTGGGGCTCCTGACAGCCGCCCCTCGGAGCTCCCCCAGGCTCTCCGGCCTCCTCCCCTCTTCCCCTCCCCCCGCGTCTGGGTGGGTCTCTAAACTCCTTGGCCCAGTGTGGCGGCCTGGCTCTGTACCGCTCCCTCCCACCAGGGCTGGAGCCGCTGGGGCTGAGCCCGGACTCAGAAAAGACATTTCCGCGGAAGGAGGAATCCGCGGGTCAGACCAGCTTCCCGGAGCCGGAGTCAGCAGGTGGACCTGGAGAGCAGAGAAGCCGGATCCCACCACCACCTGTGGCCTCCGGCTGCGGGTTGATCTTTGGGGCGGCGCCTGAGGGGGGCCGTATAATGGTGAGAAACAGGGTTGCACAGCCTCGTGGCTATGGGTCTGTGGCTCTGATTTAACCCGGGGAGGCACGATATCAACTTCGTAGGATGCCGGGCTAGCTCAGTAGGTAAAGCGTAAGACTCTTGGTCTGAAGGTCTTGGGTTCGAGGCCCTGCCAGGCGTGTCTTTTACAGTACCTCCCACGCCGGCAGGATTTGACACAGGACTAACTCTAACCCTTGTTCAATAGTTTGGCAGTCCTAGTGTTTGTTCTGTTCCCCTCTCCTACCTCCCATTAGAGACCTCTAGCTTGGTCCCGGAGAAGACCAGCGCATCCGGAGGAAGCAAGTGTTTGGGACCCCGGGTTCAGGACATCCAAGTTGCCCAGTCTCCGCGGTGCACACCGCGCTGGCGACGGAAGCCTAGCAGTCGGAAAATGGGATGTTCAACAGTAATGCTGGCTAATTTACCACCAATCCTGAAAGTCTTCTAAATTCTTTACATATCTTAACTTGTTTAATCTCTACAACTGCTATACCTTTATCGCTGCATTTTCAGATAGAATTGAGGAGCCGGCATGAGAACCCAGTCAATCTGGCCACAGAATATGTGCTCCTAGCCCAAGGAGGTTAGGGAAGGGGAGGGGCACTCTGACTTGGTGCCCAAATTCCTGGACAATGAACTTCAGATTTATAATGAAAAGTATGTTTAAAGGGCTCTGGGGCATGTGCTTTGATTAGGTGGCAGTGAACTTGGTCAAAACCCAGACCTTCAAAGACAAGTCAAGCTAGGAGTTCATTTACAGCCCACTGGGAGAAAGGGGCCTGATTCTCACGAAAGGACTAAGTGATCTCAGGTTCAAGTCCTGAATGAGCCCAGAGGTTTTTCCTTCCCAAATCGCTTAACATTCCAGGTTCTTTCCTTCAGGCCTTAGCAGCGAATGCTGGCGGGGGGAGGGAGGGGGTCCATGCCCGCCTGCTGTGCTGTGTGGCCTGTGCGGATTGGGTCAGCCTCCCTGAGACCCTGTCAGTCCAGGTGAGGGATCTTCAGGGATCTGGGGAGTTTATGTGAAGGCTTGAGCACTGCGGTTGTCCTAGGTCCCCGTCCCCATCTGGTTTCCAGTGTTTTTTTTGTTTGTTTGTTTGGTTGTTTGTTTTTGAGACAAAGTCACAAGCTGTTGCCCTGAGTAGATGCCGTATAGTCACAGCTCACAGTAACCTCAGATTCTTGGGCTTAAGTGATTCTCTGGCCTCAGCCTCCGAAGTAGCTGGGACTACAGGCACCGTCCACAATGCCTAGTTATTGTTGTTGTTGTTGATGCCACTGTTTAGCAGACCAGGCCGAATTCGAACCCAATAGCCCCGGTGTATGTGACCAATGCCCTACCCACCGATCTATGGGCGCTGCCCTGGTTTCCAGTTTTCTGTTCTTGCTGAAGGCTTCTGGCATTCCTCTCTCCAAATTCCCACTCCAAGCAGGTCCTACCTGCTGGGACCACCACCATAGGAGCACTTTGCCATGCCACTCAATAAATTAGGACTATGGGATGGGTAAATTACCACCTAATAGGTACATTGTACACTTTCTGGGTGCAGGGCGCACCTATAACTTTGACTTAAAATATGCAAAAGCGAGTGGAGCCTGTGGCTCAAAGGAGTAGGGCACCGACCCCATATACTGGAGGTGGCGGGTTCAAAAACCACAACCCCGCCATATATATATATGATATATATATCACACATACACACACATAAAAGCAAGCTATGTGACCAAAATGTATGTACCCCCATAACATTCTGAAATAAAAAAATAGAACTATCAATTTTTCATTATTGAGCTAAAGTGACATACAATAAACCACACGTGCTTCGAGTGTATAATTTGATTAAGTTGTTATACTCTGTATAGTCATGAATCATCTCCAAGGTCAAGATAGTGAACATATATCCATCATCCTCAAAAGCTTTCTGTGTCCCTCGGTGATCCATTTCCCTAGGTAACCACGGACGTTTTCTGTCACTGCAGTACTTTGCATTTTTAAGAGTTTTATATCATGGGCTCCTATAGTCTATAACATCAATTTTTATGACTACATGATCTTCCATTTGGGGGATTTATGATAATTTCACATAATCCACTATTTGGAGGCAAACACATTATTACCAGTTGTTTTTTTTTTTGCAGTTTTTGGCTGGGGATAGGTTTGAACCCATCACCTCCGGCATATGGGGCTGGCACCTTACTCTTTTGAGCCACAGGCATTGCCCTATTACTAGGTTTTTACAATCCCAGAATAAATATATTCATTGCTTGATATCTGGACAAATCTATCACTGCTTTTCCAGGATAAAAACTCTGGTTCAGTTTGGTGGGAACATAAAATGGTACAGCCAATGTGCAAAACAGCCTGGCAGTTCCTCAAATATTAAACACAGAGTTACCAAATGACCCAGAAATTCCAATCTTAACTGAAATCCCACTCCTATACCCAAGAAAATTGAAACCATATATTCGTACAAAACCAAGTTCACATGTCCATTGTGATAGCTGTATGTAATATAGCATATGGACAGTACTTGGGCCTCCCTTCTGACCAAGGGAGGCAACCTAGGGCTGGATAACCCACACTAAATAACCATAGAAAGGCAAAAAAAAAAATGCCCTCCTAGTCACTAGAATTCAGCCCCTACCTATGTAAGGAAGAGGCTGAACCCTCTGTCTCCTGAGTAATGTTTTCCCAAGACCATAGAAGCAAGATGTCCACACTAGCTGATAAGAAGCCTGGCTGCAAAGAAACCAAACCTGTCCAGAGCTAACCAGGGCAAGTGAAAAAAGACCCCTATATTGACCTTAACCTGAACTTTCCTTAATCTCATTTTAATGCTAAAAACACAACCAGGAGCTTGTGGCACTCTACCCAGGGTGACAGCTTGAGGCTCTGTCTCAAAAAAAAAAAAAAAAGATCGAAAAAGAAGCAAGTAATGGAACTATGCAGGTGCAAGAAAATCTTCACCTCTACATGCTTGCAGGTCACCCTGGCCCCGCCTAAGCCTCTTTAAAACTCTCCCCAAACTCCCCTGCAGTGAGTCAGCCTGAGGACTGTTTCCTTTGAATTTAAGTCCTAATAAGGCCTTGCCTTTGACTTTGGTTTGGCCTCTGGCTAATTTTTATTGCATAAGGCAGTGTTTTTCAACATTTTTTATTTCATGGCACACTTGAAACTATGGTTAAACTTCCACTGCACACTTAAATTATGTTGATTTAAAGAAAGTAAAAAGAGAACGTACTTACTGTGCTTTGGACTTTTTTTTTTTTTTGCAGAGACAGAGTCTCACTTTATCGCCCTGGGTAGAGTGCCGTGGCGTCACACTGCTCACAGCAACCTCCAGCTCTTGGACTTAAGTGATTCTCTTGCCTCAGCCTCCCGAGTAGCTGGGACTACAGGCGCCCGCCACAGTTC
>CAUYON010036696.1:0-14776 GCA_963573935.1 Arctocebus calabarensis
GTTTTAAGTCATGAGGGTTCCACCTTCATGAATGGATTAATGCCAATTATAAAAGAGCTGAGTTCAATTTATTTCCCTGTGCCCTCTCTTGACTTTCTGCCTTCCTCTGTGAGGTGACGCAGTATGAAGGCCCTCACCAGACATAGCTCCTTAATCTTAGATTTTTCCATTTCCAGAATCATGAGCCAAATAAATTTCGATTCACTATAAATTATACAGTTTCAGGTATTCTGTTAAAGCGGCATAAAATGAGCTAAGACAGGTGGTATAAATTCTGTTCCTTGTTCATAACAATGGCTGTCAGCAATCTACAAATATTATCAAGACCTCTGAGCTTTATGCCTCCTTAGTCTTGAAATTTCCATGAGATGTTAATAGATGAAAATATTACCAAGGTCACAGCATTTGCTTTATAAAAGAGCACTTACAAACTCCTTTTCCTTTCTGAACTATACCTCTCTTTAATTCATCTTGTCATCTACTGATTCTTTGATTTTTAATAATTTGATTACTTATGGCCTTCTCTTATTAACATCTCCCATACCCGAAAGGAAATAATTAATCATAATAACATATTAACAAATGCTTAGTATGAATGTGTCACTATGTTAGAAGCTTTGCCTACTTACTGATCCTCACTCTCCCCCAGAAAGTATTAGAATTTTCATTTTACTTATTAAGAATATAATACTCAAAGACCTTAAATAACTTTTCAAATGTAGTCCATATTGTAAGTGACCAAACTAATTAGAACTTGCAACGTGTGTACTGTTTTCCATGGCATTTAACAGCCTTCAAAATACATTCGGTAAATATTCTCTGTCTGCCCGATTATATCTCAGCTACCACTCCAGGCACTAGAAGTACAAGAGAGAATAAGGTTAATAACACACATGTAAAAGAAGCTTAAACTTCAGTGGATTTGGGACCTAGATGACATAAATCATCAAGTAATTAAACAGATGAGATAATTTTAGATAGTGATGAATGTCAGGATGAAAATAAAACAGGGAAGTATGATATGGAGTATTTATGGGGTGACCTTAGGTTCAGGAGCTATGGAAGAACATTCTAATAAAGTGTGCCCTAACTGGCAATTGGGAGAAACTATGTGAGTGTCAGGAGGCTAAGTGTTCCAAGCACAAGTGATAGCAAACACAAATACCATAATAGAAAAAGAATTGGGAATGTTCAAGGAAAAGAACAAAAACAATAGAAAGCCAATACAGGTGTAATATAGCAGGGAATGGGTACTAGTTTCTATTACTAGTTTCTGTTAAAGGGAGGTCACTATGATGCCTGACATAGGGTGGTAACAGCAGAAAGGGAGAGCAGTAGATACATCAGGAATAGATTTTGGAGGTTCTCCATTAGAATCTAAGTATATTATCCTAATTTTAGCATTTAGCTTAAATGTTCTCTAATTTCTACTTATGACAAGTAATTTGACAATCTCTATGATCTCCTTGTGTTTTTAACAACTCATTTGTTTCTAAAATCTGCCATACCCTGCTTCCAGATCTTTCTCTGGGATAATTCTACTCTTTAATTAGTGACCAATCCTGGTATATCTCTATCATGAAGTCCTTTCCAAGCTTCTCGTTTCTCCAGTCATAAAGAACCACTGTTTTTCTCTTTTGCCTTTTTTAAAATGACAATCTGAATGGTTCCATTACACTTTAATAATATCCACACTAGACTGTGAATTCCTTGAGAGGAAAATTGTACCTATCTTTGCTACCTAGCACTTTGCATACAGTGGAACTTAAGAATTGAACTAGTACTAGAATACTAGCATTAATGGGGTCCAATGACTCCCATGCTCCATTCTCTCATACAACACTTTCTTCTTAGACTTTTATCTCATGGGTTTTACAGTCTGACTTTTCCAAATCTACACTTGAGTTAATTTTAGATTGCCTCTATAACAAATTACCCAAATGTAGTACTTAAAACAACAAAGTTGTTCTCTTATAGTCTTGGGAATCAGAAGTGCAAAATTAGGATTGTCATACAATTGCTTATTTCTGGAAGTTCTAGGAGATAATCCGTCTTCTTACATTTTTTTAATTCCTAGGGGCTGCCTGCATTCTTTTGCTCATCATTTTGAATCTTATCACCTTTTTCTCTTTGCTCTCTTCACTTTGTTGAAACACCTTCTTCTCTGCTTGATCCTCTTGATTCTGTCTGGCTCTACCCTAATTATTCAGGATAAACTCCTCATCTTAAAATACTTCGTTAATTTATAACTTAGTTAAATCCATTTTACTATGCAAGATAACATGTTTGTATTGTCCAGAGATTAGGCTGTAGACATCTCTGAAGAGCGCCCCCACCATATATGTTTTATGGTGTATCATCAGTTTTTGATCTCACTAAAATGTTTAATCGGAAAACATCACTCCCTTTTGTACATTGATTTTATAACCTGAGCCATTACTGAATATATTTATCTATTCTAGGAGTCCTTTGATAGAGTATTTGGGGCTTTCTAGATACAAGATCATAAGGTCAGCAAAAAGAGATATTTTGACCTCTTTCTCAATTTGGATACCCTTTATTTCTTTCTCTTATCTTATTGTTCTGGCTAGGACTTCCAATAATAAGTTGAGTATAAGTGGTGTCAGTAGTCACCCGTGTCTTGTTCCTATTCTTAGGGATAATGCTTTCAACTTTTCTTCATTCATTATTAGGTTGGCTGTGAGTTTGTCATACATGACATTTATAATTTTGAGGTTGCTTCCTTCTATGCCTAATTTCTTGAGGTATTTTTTTTTTGTCATGAATGGGTGCCAGATTTTATCAAATGCTTTCCAAAATCAATGTACATAAATCAGTAGCATTTCTCTGTATTAGTAATAATCAAGCTGAGAGTTAAATAAAGGAGTCAATTCACAGTAGCTACAAGAAAATTAAATACCTAGGAATGTACTTAACTGAGAAGGTGAAAGATCTATACCAGGAGAACCACAAAACAGTGAAAGAAATGCTAGATGACACCCACAAATGGGAAAATATCCCTTACTTGCATATTGGCAGAATCAACATCTGTAAAATGTCCATACTGACCAAAGTGATTTAGAGATTGAAGTCTTCTCAAATACCAATGTCATATTTTACAGATCCAAAAAGTAATCTTAAACTTCATTTGGAACCCATAAAAGAGCCTGAATAGACAAAGCAATCTTAAGCAAACAGAATAAATCTCAAGGTATGCCATTATCTGACTTGATTTATAAACATGTATATAAGCATGATACTGATATAAAAGTAGAGATATAGATTAGAACAGAATAGAGAATCTGGAAATAAAACCATATAGCTATAACCAACTCATATTCAACAAACCAAATAATAACATACTCTGGGTAAAGGAAGCCCTGTTCAATGAATGGTGCTGGGAAAATTGAGTAGTTACATGCAAAATAGTGAGGCAAGATTCCTGTTTCTTACCATATGTATAATTTAATTCAAGATTTATAAAAGGCTTAAAAAGAAGGTATGAAACCATAAAAATTCTTGAAGAAAATATGGAAGAAACTTTTCTAGACACCAACCTCAGGAAATAATATATGACTAAGATCCTAAGGTAAATGAGACTTAATTAAATTAAAAAGAAACATGTCTGAACAGAAAAGGAAATAATCAGCTGAGTCAATAGACAACCTAATGAATGGAAGAAAATATCCGCAAGCTAAACATCAACAAAGAGCTACAGAATCCACAGAGAACTCAAGCAAATCATCCAGAAAAAAATAACCTCTTTAAAAAGTGGGCAAAAACATGAACAAAAGCTTTTAAAAAGAGAGACAAATGGCCAAAAAAATATGAAAAATGCCCAAGATCACTAATCATGGAAAGAAAATAAGTCATTTTATAACCAAAAGGCACCTGCAATCAAATTTTTATTGCAACACTATGTATAATTGCAAAGATGTGGAATCAACCTAAATGCCCATCCGTTCGTTAGTGGTTAAAGATGACCAGGAGTAACATTTAGATGTAAAAGGAATAAAATAATGCTTTCTGTAGCAACTTGGATCAAATTGAAAGCCATTATCGTAAATGAATTATTTCTCAGGAATGGAAAAGCAAATACCATATGTTCTCACTAATAACTGGGAGCTAAATGATGAACAAACAGTGGATGCAAAGAAGAGTAAAGGACATAGGAAACCAAGAAGTGGGGAGAGCCAGAGGAGAGTGAAGGGTAAAAGCTCACCTATAATTGGTACAATGAACACTATTCTAGTGATGGGCACAACAAAAGCCCTGACTTAAGCATTATACAAGGTATCCATGACACAAAACCATTTATTTCCCCTTAATATTTTGAAATGAAAAAAGAAAAAAAGAAAAAGAAAATATCACCCCCTGCTTTGTAAGAGCCGCTCTTCTTCTGGCCTTTGTGACATAGTCTGGGGCTACTTGGTAGATAGTTTTTTTCACACTCCTTTGCGATTTTCTTTCTATTTTTTGATATAGTAAATGTCAAGATCCATCAACTTTTGTCTAAAAACTACTTATGGAAAGAGAGGTCTAATAAACATTTGGCAAGTGATAGTAATAATAACTACTTATTGAGCACTTAACAGGTCAGACTATTATAAATATTTTATATATGTGTGCATAATTATATTTAAGCCACACAACAATTCTGTAAATTATAGTCTATAATTAGTTGCACTTCTCTGATACAGGAACAGAGGCAGGAGATTGTCTGACTTTCTCCAAGTTAGAATTAATAAATGGAAATTGTAGATTCTAACCCAGGAGTTTGGTTCCAGAAACTAGTCTCCGTAAAGCTTTGCCATCCTCCCTGTATGAATGGAGAAGAGCTCCCCAACTATCAGGGCTTTGTGATATTGACTGAAAATCTGCAGCCCCAACCCCAGTCTCCTACTATTACTATCTATGCTCAACATTTGTGTTTACCTACCCTTTAAATTAAAATTATATGGTAATTATCATGACAATAGTGAAGTCTAAAATAGTTATCTCTTGTTGTATTCCTACTTTGTTTCAATTTCTATAGAAGGTCCTGTCCCTAATTGTGTTTTTCTCCCCTCCTCTTAATTTAGTTTTTTTTTCAAATATCTGGCAATGTAATTGCCTTTGGCCCCACTTCACATCCAAGGAATCTAAAACCAAGAAATTTTAAGAAATGTGTTGCTCAACCAACAAGTATTCAAAGTCCATGTTCTTTCATTTATGCCTAGAAAGATCACTTATAATCTATCTATTCAAAATAACTCTTCAGTTTAGCTGTTTGCTTCTGTTTTGGGGGGGGGGTATTTAGTTCAAAAACTCATGGATATGGTAACTTTCTCTTTCTCTCTGATGTAAATATTTATTCCTTAGATAATTCCTGTTAACTCTGCAATATTGCTCCTATGGCACTTGCATCTTCCTGCTTACCATCTTCATACTCAATCATCATTTCAGTTCTTAGGTTAATACCTGTTTGAAACTTCCCTCTGTAATCTCTGGGGCCAGGTGATATTTGATAAACTATCTATTCAGCATGGCCAGAGGCAGTTCTGTTAATGGCAGAAATTCTCAGCAAGAGAAAAATGAAGCAAAATTTATTACCAGGCACACAGTACCAGACATTAGGTCTAAGGACCAATAATAGTAATGGCTTAATGTTTTCATACTTCTTACTACATACCAAGAACTATACTAGTACTTTGTCCATATTAATTAATAATCCTATAAGCTAATCTGTGAAATATTATCCTCATTTTACAGATAAAGAAATTGAGGCACACAAATTTTCCCCAGGATTTGATCCCAGATGATCTGGGCCCAGAATCTACACTCATGTGACCATGCTACTACATTGCCTCCTACATAAGTTAGTTTGAAGGATAAAAAGGAGCTCAAGTACTTGGCAAGTGGAAGTGTTCAGGATTACAAAATGTGAACTGGCTCATAGTCCAAGCCAGTTCACTTACTCTATCATGGAGATGAAAACATGGGGGCCTGGTTTTGTGTGAAGTATGCAGGAAAGTCTGAGGGCTTCAGGGGTCCTGTGGAATGCATAGTATTTCATTTTCAGTTACTTGTCAAACTCTAAGTAGTCCCTAAAGCTGTGCCTGAGCCCATGAACAGAATATAATTTCTTCTTCTTTTGCACACTCATTTTGTTTTCTTTCTCATAATACTTTTGGCCAAGGTATGACCTTCCTTCTTGGGTAAGAAAAAAGAAACTAAGAGTAAGCATGCTGGCCTGGAACACATTGTTCAGAGAACAGATGATAACCAAAACACAATTTAGGAAGGTCTTAAAATCAGGAGAACACTTTGTAAGTGTTTAGAAACAACCTTAAGTGACTGGAAGTAGGTGAGCCGGGTTTCCTGGTTCTGGATTATGTATCTGTGTCACTAAATATGTCATGGAGCCTATCATTAAAATACCATAAATGTTTTCAGGGTCCCAGTTAAGCACCACAAGTTTGAGTGGTGCTCCAGTAATGTATGTGAATGAGGGAATTAATAAACACTCAAGAAATAAGAACTGAACAAGACTAGAATATTAAGGGAGAAATCAGTTTAATTGCAGTTTAGGTTGACAGATCATATCTTGTAAGTTTGGAACTGTATCTTTAGAAGGAAGATGAATATTAGATCCTATCATTTGCTAAATGAGGGTGATATTTAAAAGTATTATTAAAAGTTTATAAGTACCCAAGTGAAAAAATAGGAAAAATATTTGACTAGACATTTCAAGAAAGAAGATACAGGAATGGTTCATATATTTGAAAAGAGTTCAACGTCATTAGTCATCAAGAAAGTAACCACAATAAAAGACCATTTAATATATCCTATAATGGCTCTAATCAAAAAGTCAGACAATAACAAGTGTTGGTGAGGATGTGGACAGATTGGTACTCTAATATGTTGATGGTGAGAACTATAAATGGTACAGCTGTTTGAACAATCTTTTGGCAGCATGTTTAAAAAGTTAAATATAAATTTTCCATATGATCCCATATTTCCATTCATAGGAATCTACCCAAGAAAAGTGAAAACATATGTCCAGACAAAGATTTGTATGTGACTATTTGTAGAAGCATTATTCACAGTAATTGAGAAAGGAAAAATAACTAACCTGCCCATTGAGTGTTAAACAGATAATCTCATATAACAATAACACTATTCAGTAAGCAAAAGGAAGTATGATACATGTTAAAGCTGAAAGAACCTAAAAAAGAAAAATACTTGCTTAGTGAAAGAAGCTATTCATATAAGAACACATAAAGCATATATCAATTTACATGAAAAATAAAATATATATAAAATATATAAAGATTGAAAATGTTGACTGAGGCTATGGATGGGAAAAAGAGTGGCTACAAGTTGCAAATAGATGTTTTTAAGAGGAAATGGAATTATTTTAGGACTAGATTGTGCTGATGGTTGAAAAACTGAATTTACTAAAAAGATCAGTGAATTGTATAGTTAAACTGGGTGAATTTATGGTCTGAAAATTATTCCTCAACTTTATATATACATATATATATACATACATATTTTTCCCCCAGTAGTTTAAATTTTACAGTGTGCTGGATGCAAATTCCAGGTCTTAAAAATAAGAGGGAAATCCCATTATAGGCATTTTAACTTATGCAAATGTCTAATGTTCAGAAACCTAATAAACATACAAATAAAACAAACAAGGAGTGATAGAACTTCTTGATTCATCTGTCACTCTTTTAGGGGTTGGCTTCTTCTCTAGGTACTGGGTGAGGAATGGAAGCCAAAATGCAAAAAAAAAAAAAAAAAAAAAAAAAGAAAGAAAAAAGAAAAACACATTTTCAAGGATATTTCAGAATTTTTGAGAAGAATTTTTATTATTCAGTGATTTGATTTTATATGTGAATTTAGAACTTAACCTGCGTGGGATCTGATTTCATTGAACTAAAAAGTCTTCAGAATTTAGGATACACTTACATTATCTGTGAATATCTAGCATTATCTTTAAGATATAAAGAGTTCATTAAATTACTTTAAAAGAGAAAAATGAAACCCTAAATGTAGTTCACCTAAAAATGTTTCTATTACTGCAGTGAAAATTAGTGTGCTTTCAATGCTGTTTATGCTTGTGGGAGATAGAATAATATTCCCCATATCCTAATCCCCAGAACCTGTGGCCATATTAAGTCTTTTTTGTCATGTATTAAATTTTCACATATAACTAAATTAAAAAAAAGACTTTTCACATATAACTAAATTAAAAATTATGAGACTAAGATATTGTAATAATAAGGATCTAACTCCATGAACCATAGAGGCGGGAAAGACAGTCCAGGAAAGAGACATGACAACAGAAGCATAGACAGAGAAAGGGGGGAGCAGAGCAAAATGACTGACTAGAAGCAGCTTCAAAAAGAGGCTCCTGTCCTAAAGGAAAACTAACCTACAGAAACTGCCCAATTAAGCTGAAGACTGGGAGCCCAGGTAAGAGAGAAAAGTGATAACTGCAGGTCACCTCTGCTGAGGCAAGCTGCGACTCCAAGAAGGCAAGCTTCAGGTACAAAATTTATCAGAAAGGAAAAGTGTCCGTCCCCTCCCCCAAGAAAGCTGTGCTTTTGTTGTTTTTCTGTTTCCTTTCTTTTTTCTCTTTGTTTGTTCCTGTGGGTTTTCTACAGACAAGCGGTGAACCGTGGACCTCTTGTTTCACCCCACAGAAGAGTGCTGTGGGAAGTGGGGTCTCCTTCCTCAGAGCGACCCTGCTGTGACTCTGAACACTCTCTTGTTAGGCAGAAAAACTGAACTAAAGTTTTCCCCACCATTCTGAACTTACAGTACACCCTTCCCCCCTTACCTGACGAACCAGAAGCCTAACCCCCGCTGAGAATGAGGGAGGAGCTTCTCGAGCAGTACCACCCCTGTCCTGCCTGAACAAGCGCCCCACTGGCAAAGGCCGTGAACCTTCCTCACTCTGGCTGGACAGGGAAGCCACCAGTGACCGCATGGCCCTGTATCTCACACCCGAAGCCCACTGGGCTTCCACAGACCCGTTCCTGGCCAGGAACTCTGCTGGTGGCCACCAGGGACTCCCTAGGCAACTGTGAAGACTGGTGCCTGGCACCTGCAGGGCCTCCACAGGCCCGTCCCCAGCCAGGAACTCCCCGGGCGACTGTGCGCCCACGGGCCCCAAGCCTGCCAGACCTCCACAGGCCCACCTTCTGTCAGTGCCCACCAGGCCTCCGCAGGACCGCCCCCAGCCAGGGACTCCAACGGCCACCGTGCAGCCCCATGTATGGCACCTCCTAAGCCTCTGCAGACACACCCCTGGCCAGGGTTTTTCCTAGCAATCGTAAGGGTGTGCATCTGGCACCCGCAGGGCCTCAATAGGCCTGTGACCACCCTAGGACTCCGCTGAGGACTGCATGAACCCATGCCCCACACCCACCAGTCCTCTGCAGGTCCACCCCCAGCCTAGAACTTCCCAGTGACCATGTAGACCCATGCTGTGTGCCTGCTGGGACTCCACAGGTGTGCCTTCCTCCAGGGACTCCGACCCACTCCTGGCCCACCCCTGGCCAGGAACTTCACATGCAACTGCATGGACCCATGCCCCGGACCTGCAGTATCTCCGCACCACCGCCCATGGCCAGGGATTCTGCCATCGACTGTGTGGCTCCATATCCTGTGCCTGCCGGATGTCAGCATACCTGCCTCCAGCCAGGAACTCCAGGAGCCTCGCAACCTGCATTCTCCCTCCTGTACTTTCCCTACCTCTGCACTGGCTGGCCAGGGACTCCGGAAGCTGCGGGACTGGGCCCCTCCCTCCAGATCCTTCCCTGTCCCTGTATGAGCCCCTCCTCCTATCCAGAGACTGCCTGAGCTGTGGGTTGTCTTTGTCAAAGTCACTGGGCGCCTGGCACTCCCAGTACCATCCCCCACCCTGGTGCTGGATCAGGAGGGTGCCACATTCCGGAACTGCTCCTGCAGCCAGAACTACCTAGCTGGGGCAGTCCTAGAGGAGCTACACAATGTCACTCCCTACAAAGTTCCAGCAACAATACAGTGATCCCGCTAAGGTCTAGTCTTGGACAGACACCTTAGCAGCTCTGAGGACAGCCAGAGGCAATGGTGAAAAACAATCATGGGGAAGAATCAACAGCAAAACTATGGCAATAGAAATAATCAGAGTAGATCAACTCCTCCAAGGAACAATAAGGCAGACACAACACAAGATCCCATGCATAAACAAATGCCTGAGATATCAGAAATCGAATTCAGAATCTGGATAGCAAATAAGATAACAGAGTGGAGGAAAAGATGGAATTAGAATTTCAAGCAGTAATGCAAAAGTATCTCAAGAATTCAATGAATTCAAAGACAAAATGACCAAATATTTTGACACATTGAGCCAAGAAGTTGCAGCCCTCAAAGAACTGAGAAGTACAGTAGAATCCCTCAGTAACAGAATGGAGCAAGCAGAGGAAAGGTTTTCTTACATTGAAGACAAAGCTTTCAAATGCTCCCAAATCTCCAAAGAGGAAGAGTAATGGAAGGCAAAAACAGGTCACTCTCTCAGAGAGTGCTGTGATAATTTGAAGAAAACCAATATTTGCCTCATAGGGATCCCAGAAAGTGATGAAGCGGCTTCACAAGACACAAAGCCTATTCTTCATGAGATTATGAAAGAAAACTTTCCAGACATGCCAAGAGATTCTGAAATTCAGATAGCAGACAGTTTCAAAACTCCAGTACAACTCAACCCGAATAAGACATCCCCCAGACACATCATAATCAATTTTAATAAAGTTAAAATGAAGGAGAAAATACTAAAAGCAGCCAGACATAAGAAAACCATAAACTACAAAGAGAAGAACCTTAGAATAACTGAAGATCTCTCTGCTGAAACATTTCAAGGTAGAATTTTAATCTCCTAAAACAAAATAACTTACAACCCAGGATCCTGTATCCAGCTAAACTGAGTTTCATTTATGATGGAGAAATTAATGCTTTAATACATGTTGAAGAAATTTACCATAACTAAAACAGCTCTCCAGGATATTCTCAGACCTATCTTCCATAATAACTAGTGTAATCCTACACCACAAGATTAAACTCATTCAAAAACTTTTGATCAAATTTCAACTTCCATAGTCACGAAAGGATTAAAAATGTCCCCCAGACTTTCGAAAGGATTATCAATATTCTCAATTAATGTGAATGGGTTAAATTGTCCTCTAAAGAGGCACAGATTGGCTGACTGGATACAAAAACTCAGGCCAGATATCTGTTGCATACAAGAATCTCATCTTACCTTAAAAGATAAATATAGACTCAAGGTGAAGGGATGGTCATCTATATTCCACGCAAATGGAAGGCAGAAAAAAGCAGGTGTTGCAATCCTATTCACAGATACAATAGGCTTAAAACCAACCAAAATAAGGAAGGATAAAGATGGACACTTCATATTTGTTAAAGGTACTACTCAATATGATGAGATTTCAATTATTAATATTTATGCACCCAACCAGAATGTGCCTCAATTTATAAGAGAAACTCTAACAGACATGAGCAAGTTGATTACCTCCAGCTGCACAGTAGTTGGAGATTTTAACACCCCTTTAGCAGTGATGGATAGATCCTCCAAAAAGGAGCTAAGCAAAGAAATTTTAGATTTAAACTTAATCATCCAACATCTGGATTTAACAGACATCTACAGAACATTTCATTCCAGCACACTGAATAACATTCTTCTCATAGGCCCATGGAACATACTACAAAATTGGTCACATCCTAGGTCACAAGTCTAACTTCAGCAAATTAAAAAAAAAAAATAGAAATTATTCCTTGCATCTTCTCAGACCATCAAGGAATAAAAGTTGAACTCAATAACAACAGGAATCTGCATTCTCATACAAAAACATGAAAGCTAAATAACCATATGGTGAATGATAGATGGGTCATAGACGATATTAAGAAGGAAAATTACCAAATTGTTGGAATAAAATGACAATGAAGACACGAATTATCAGAAACTCTGGGATACTGCAAAGGAAGTCCAAAAAAGGAAATTTATAGCACTGCAAGTCTTCCTCAAGTAAACAGAAAGAGAGGAATTTAATAACTTAATGGGACATCTTAAGCATCGGAGAAGGAAGAAACTTCCAACCTCAAACACAGCAGAAGAAAAGAAAAAAACAAACTTAGAGCAGAATAAAATGAAATTGAATACAAAATAACTAAAAAACAGATCAATCAATCAAAAAGTTGTTTTTTTGAAAAGGTCAAGAATATAGATAAACCTTTGGCTAACTTAACCAGGAAAAAAGGGTAAAATCTCTAATTTCATCAATCAGAATTGGTAAGGTGAAATAATAACAGATCCCTCATAAATTCAAAACATCCTTAATGAATATTATAAGAAACTTTACTCTCAGAAATACGAAAATCTGAAGGAAATATACCAATACTTAGAAGCATGCCACCTACCAAGACTTAGCCAGAATGAAGTGGAAATGTTGAACAGGCCTATATGAAATTCTGAAATAGCATCAGCAATACAAAATCTCCCCCCCAGAAAAAAGCCTGGGACTAGCTGGCTTCACATCAGAATTTTACCAAACCTTTAAAGAAGAACGAGGACATATATTACTAAACCTCTTCCAAAATCTAGAAAAAGAAGGAATACTACCCAATACATTCTATGAAGCAAAATAACCTTGATCCCTAAACCTGGGAAAGGCCCAACAAGAAAAGAAAATTATAGACCAATACTACTAATGAATATTGATGCAAAAATATTCAACAAGATCCTAACAAACAGAGTCCAACAACAAACAAATTATACACCGTAGCCAAATGGGCTTTATCCCAGGGCCTCAAGGCTGGTTCAATATAAGTAAATATATAAATGTAATTCAGCACATAAACAAATTAAAAAATAAAGACCATATGATTCTCTCAATTGATGCAAAAAAAAGCTTTTGACAATATCCAGTATCCCTTCAAGATCAGAACACTTTAAAAAATTGGTATAGAAGGGACATTTCTTAAGCTGATAGAGGCCATTTTCAGCAAACACGCAGGCAATAGTATACTGAATAGAGTTAAATTGAAATCATTTCCACTCAGAACCAGGCAAGGCTGCCCATTATCTCTTCTGCGCTTCAACATTGTAATGGACATTTTAGCCCTTGCAATTAGGGAAGAAAAGGCAATCAAGGTTATTCACATAGGGTCAGAAGAGATCAAACTTTCACTCTTTGCAGATGATATGATTGTATATCTGGAAAACACCAGGTATTCAACTATGAAACTTTTAGAAGTGATCAAGGAATACAGCAATGTCTCAGGTTACAAAATCAACACCCATAAATCTGTAGCCTTTATATATACCAGCAATAGCCAGCCCAAAAAAACAGTCAAGGACTCTATTCCTTTCACAGTAGTGCCAAAGAAGATGAAATATTTGGGAGTTTACCTAACAAAGGATGTGCAATATCTCTATAAAGAGAACTATGAAACTTTAAGAAAAGAAATAGCTGAAAATGTTAACAAATGGAAAAACATACCATGCTCATGACTGGGAAGTATCAACATTGTTAAAATGTCTATACTACCCAAAGCAATATATAATTTTAATGCAATTCCTATCAAAGCTCCATTGTCATATTTTAAAGATCTCAAAAAAATAATACTTCATTTTATATGGAATTGGAAAAAACTTGAATAGCCAAGACATTACTCAGAAATAAAAACAAAGCAGGAGGAATCATGCTACCAGACCTGAGACTGTTCTATAAATCAATAGTGATCAAAACATGATGGTACTGGCACAAAAACAGAGAGATAGATGTTTGGAACAGTATAGAGAACCAAGAGCCGAATCCAACTACTTACCGTTACTTGATCTTTGACAACCAAATTAAAAACATTCAGTGGGGAACAGACTCCCTATTTAACAAATGTGCTGGGTAAACTGGCTAGTGACCTGTAGAAGACAGAAACTGGACTCATACCTCTCACCACTAACTAAGATAGCTTCTCACTGGATTAAAGATTTAAACTTAAGACATGAAACTATAAAAATACTAGAAGAAAGTGCAGGGAATACTCTTTAAGGAATTGGTTTGGGTGAATATTTTACGAGGAGGACTCCCCAGGCTATTGAAGCAGTATCAAAGATACACTAGTGGGACCTGATCAAACTAAAAAGCTTCTGTACAGCCAAGAACATAGTAAGTATAGCAAGCAGACAGCCCTCAGAATGGGAGAATATATATATATTTTGAGACAGAGCCTCAAGCTGTCACCCTGGATAGAGTGCTGTAGCATCACAGCTCACAGCAATGTCCAATTCCTGGGCTCAAGCAAGTCTCCTGCCTCTGCCTCCCAAGTAGCTGGGACTACAGGTGCCCAACAGCAGCCATATTTTGGGCGCAGCCGTCATTTGTTTGGCGGGCCTGGGCTGGATTCGAACCCACCAGCTCAGGTATACGTGGCTGGCACTCTAGCCTGTTGAGCCACAGGTGCCGAGCCGAGAATGGGAGAAAATATTTTCAGGTTATGCCCCTGACAAAGGTTTAATAACTAGAATCCACAGAGAACTCAAACATATTAGCTGGAAAAGAATAAGGGGTCTCATCTCGGGATGGGCAAAGGACTTGAAGAGAAACTTCTGTAAAGAAGACAGGCACACAGCCTACAAACACATGAAAAAATGCTCACCATCCTTAATGATCAGAGAAATGCAAATCAAAACTACTTTGAGATATCACCTAACTCCAGTAAGATTAGCCCACAT
>CAUYON010036697.1:0-19533 GCA_963573935.1 Arctocebus calabarensis
AAGCGAGTCTCCTGCCTCTGCCTCCCAAGTGGCTGGGACTACAGGTGCCTGCCACAACGCCCGGCCATATTTTGGTTGCAGCCATCATTGTTGTTTGGTGGGCCCGGGCTGGATTCGAACCCGCCAGCTCAGGTAGTATGTGGCTGGCGCCTTAGCCCGTTGAGCCACAAGCGCCGAGCCAAGCTTTTTAAAGATCCTTTCAATCATGATGCTGATAAAACAGAAGTTTAGAGTGCCAGGTGTCATCGAACACCAGTGTAAAAGCTGCCTTTGGAGTTCACTTACCTCCCAGGATTCAGGCTTTCACTTTATATCTGGCCTCTATAAAGTTCTCTTTTCTTGCCATCTCAATAATTCATTACATTTAAAAGATATTTTCTACATCAATCTTTTAGTAGTTTTTACTAGGAGGATCATTCAAAGTATCTTGTCAAGGACTCCTAGAAACAGAAGTCCCAAGGCAAGCGCATTTTAAATAGAAGTTAAATCAGGATTCTTCTTTTCCCCAATGCCGATGGAGTTTCAGAGAGCAGTTACAACCACAAACAAGTGTTGAAAAAGATTTCCCACCACATCACTATAAAAAAAGCTGTTGGCCTTCAGGCTTAAATCTAGCATATTTACTTTTCAACCACCCGGTTGGAAATGTAGTTGTCTCAAAAACACACAAAAAATGTTCTATCAAACCAGTCTTTTCCCCTAATTTATGAAGCTCATTTATTCAAATTATTACAGATTCATAATTCTACATTCTGTACAGAAAATGTATAAAGATAGGCCAGATTATGAAAGAGTACCTTCTCAGTAAGTCATAAATACCTGTCATAACAACAGTAGAAATAGCCCTGTTGACAAGTATTTCACTTCTCTTTTTTCATGCTTTTTTAATTTGCCAAAATATTCTTATATAAGGAGCAGATTGTTAAAGCCAATATCGTTCATGTTTTCTTTTCTATTGTCATGGGCTCAGGCTGCTCTGGACCTGACTACTCTGTGAGAATGTGACACTTCCCTTGACTCAAGGCTCTCCTTAAGATATAGGGTAGTTCTTGCTCCTGGATGGCTGAGTAGGTCATCATCAACTTCCTCACTTGCAAGATCACCAGCCTCAACTGATGAATGGGAATTTTTTTTTTTTTTTTTTTTTTAGAGACAGAGTTTCACTTTGTCGCCCTTGGTATACTGCTGTGGCGTCGCAGCTCACAGCAACTTCCAGCTCTTAGGCTTAGGCGATTCTCTTGCCTCAGCCTCCCGAGTAGCTGGGACTACAGGCTCCCACCACAATGCCTGGTGATTTTTGTTGTTGTTGTTGTGGTTGCAGTTTGGCCAGGCCTGGGTTCGAAACCACCACCTTCCATATAAGGGGCTGGCACCCTACTCACTGAGCCACAGGCACCACCCTGGGAACATTTTTTAAAGAAAAATAAAGAAAAGTAAACATTGTCTCATTTGCAAAAGCAAATCTCAAAATCATATCATTCCATTATTATCATAGAATAACTTTTCCCTAATGTCGATTACAGGTTATAGATGGAAAATGTTTATCCTGGGCCCTTGTTGGCCTGAATCAGCCCCCTAAACTACTTTTCTCATCTGTAAGTTGGGCAATAAACCTAGCTGTACTTGCACACACATAAGTGAGATTATCGTTTTTCTATACATAGTAACCCAGCCTGAGTTTGGGTCTTCAATTTTTGCCCTAGGTGACAAAAACAGCCAAAAGCATTAATTCTACTTATAGTCAGGGCAATTAAAATTTACTCTAAGCCCTACTGTTTTTCCTTCTTTCTACAAGAGGACTGGGTGTCCCTTTTCTAACAGAATATCCTACACTATTTCCCAAGATTGTCAAGGCAACCTGCTGTTTTCCTATCTTCTCTCTTTTAGGCCCTGGATAATAATATATTAATAAACTCGATTACAAATGAAAATATCTGAACTCTACTGTCTTAATTTGCTTATTGTTGCTGAAACAAAATACAGAATACCTGCGACTGGGTACTTGGTTTTTAAAAAGAAGTTTACTCGGCTCACAATTCTGTTGGCTGGAAAGCTCAAGATGGGCATCTGCACAGGGTGAGTTGCCTCAACTTACAGCAGAAATCAGTGCGGAGCTGGTGTGTGCAAAGAGATCACACAGAGAGGAAGCAAGAGAGAGACACCAGGGAAGCCAGACTCTTTGTGACAACTCACACTTATGCAAATTAATCCATTCCAAAGAGAGAGAGAGGACAGAACTCTTACCTTGCTGGAGAGGATTAATCTTTTCATACGGAACACCTCCCACTAGACCCCATCTCCTAACACCACCACAAATGGGATCAAATTTCAGCACGAGTTTGGGTAGAAGCAAACTATCTTCAAACCATACCACCCACAAAAAATAAAAAAGATAATAATAATAATGAAACAACTATATGCCAGGCATCAACTAGGTTAAATGCTTCTATTCATCCTCTCAGCTAACAGTGGTGTTACTGGCATTTAAAGGCACCATGAGCAATCTTCACCTAATGAATGATACTCCATTCTAAGGAACAGAGCTATGAGTTGACTTCTCGAGTCACACAGTGATGGAGCCAGGATTAAAACCTGCTACACTCTGACCAGGCCACCAGCTTTGCTTGTCTTCATTGGCTCACTGACCCTTCTCAAATGTTTCCAAATCACATGTCCTGGGAGCCAGCTTCAGGTCTTCCAAGTCAGAACCCCAACCTGGGAATAAACAACCACCATTAATCGAGAGCCATGATATGTCAGATGTCATCCTAGAGCTGTTTCTCAAATAATCCCCAAGATAGGTATCCTGTCATGCACATTTCCCAGTGAGGAAACGCCTCCTTGTCCCACTAGGAGCTTAAGGGGCTTTGCCTTGGCCACACAGCTAGTAAGTGGCCAGACCGGGTTTCAAACTCAGGTGTGGCTCCACCATGTCCCCTCTCCAGATCCTCTGCAGCATGATCGTTCCTACACCAATCAGGGCTGTGTCAGGAAGCATCATGCTGGTGACCACAACTATTTTGGCAATGGCTTTTAAAAATTACAGAGGAAGAAAAAGAAAATACTAGAAAATGGAATTTTTGACCTCACACAATGTGTTAGAAGGAAGCTAAATTAACAAGAAATTTGTTCTTATGGCCTCAATTCACTTAGTCTGTCCTGGAAGCAGGGGTGTTTTATGCATTGATCATTCATTCTCCCTAAGCCAGTGCAGCCAGGGCCCTGGGCCTGGAGTCAGAAGACCTAACTTTGAGACCAATCTCTGGCACTTCCTTGGGAACGTGGTTCAGCCTCCCTGCCCCTTAGTTTTCTAACCTGCACAGTGAAAATTATAACTATACTACTTAACTCACTTCATTGTTGTAAAGATTAAATGAGATCAAAGGTAAGACCGGGCTCCCTATTGGAATGAGATTTTTCAAGTTGGCTATTACCATTGTGTAGGTCACTAAGAGGTAAAAACGTACTGTAGTCTTCTATAGAAAGGAGAGGAAAAAGGTGAGGGGGGGCTGTGTGTGTGTGTGTGTGTGTGTTACCATATGAAGAGGGTCCGGCTGCCTGTCACTGTCAGCCAATATGCAAAGACAGGGTTAGGTCCACCAAACTTTCTCAGAAGGCCAGAATTCTGTAGAATAGTGGGGTAGCCTCTCCAAGACTGTTCTACCATTTCCAAAATCACAGTTTTATACATAAAAGTTCAAAACAAAGACCACATTAACCTTTATTTTAAATAATAATCAGCATATCTCAGTGATCTATTACAGCATTCCAATTTAAAAGTTAATCTCCTAAATCAATCTACCTAAACTACTCAAGAAAAGCATCTTAGGGTGAGAGCTAAATTTACAAAAGAGTAAGAATTGGAGTCAGGGGTGAAGGTCAGGCAGGAAACCAGACCAGCTGTGTTATGTCTGCCCTACCTTACCTGGCTCCGTCTTACTCTCCCACGTGTGCTTTCATGTTCTTATGCATAGCTATGCATGTATGTGTGTGCATAAGGCTGCGTAGGAGTTCATAGGTATAAGTAAGTTGTGTTGTACAAATGAAGATGAGAAAAACTAGTCACAATTCCGTAGAAGAACCCCTGTAAAAGCATTCAAGGGCAAGTCTGCAAGCCTCTGATTTTAGCTGCTTATTAACAGATATTCAGACCATGTCGAAAGATTGTGACCAAGACAAGAGGAGCAGTGGCACCCAAAGAACTAGCATCAAAGCCCTTGACCCCACAAGTGACTTCCAGGAGCTGATGTGGATGGAACGAACACCTCACTCCTCTCCAAAGGTACCAGGAAAAGGGCTCTTACCTGTGCATGTGTGTTGGGGGGAAGATAACTCGAAAGGATGAGATAATGAGTAGGACTTGGGGCTCTTCCTGCCTGACAGACACCTTATTGATAATCAGCGCTCAACACCCTCTGCACACATAAAGATGAGCTGGTCCTTGGGTGACACTCCCCCCCCCCCATCCTTCCCAGGTGCTCCACATGCCCCTCTTCTCTGTTCTTGTTCTCAAGCCCTCTGCTATGTTTACTCATTCCTTGTTTTTCTGCTAAGATGTTACAGGAATTCTCATGTCCATCTCCCTTTCCCAAAAGTAAAATTTTAAATGCAGCAGCTAAAATAACCAACATTACTAGTAATTATATCCATACTCAGAGCTATTCTTGAGAAGGGGTATGGCAGAACTCCATAAGAAAATCCCTTTCTGAGGATTATATGAGTCAGAAATTCATTTTTAACTGACATGTGTGATGAAACACATGCTATATACCAATGAAATTCAATGCTCAAATGGAAATAATAAACTATGACTGCAGTTTGCATTTCCCTAGATCCATAAAAGGAATCACATTTCCATAAGAGAGTTTTTTTCAGATCAGTGACCAGTTCCTCTCACTCCTCCTGAGATTGATATGAAGCTGGTCCATCTTAATGCCACTAGGAAAACCTTGGACTTGGGAAAAGGCAGAGAAGAGAAGCAGATTTCATATTTATTAGTATATGGTACTAGAAAGCAAGGGGATGATTTTGGTTCCCTGTGGCCCTCAGCTGCTCGGTCTGAAAACAGGAAAGTCAGAAATAGACTATCAGCAAGAGAAGACGTCCACTAATATTTGTTTCCATTTCTTTCCTATTTTTTCTTCTACTTAATAATTGAGTCTAACATTAATAGACAAGGATTACCAGGAAAAGTGAGGTCTAGACCAGGGATCAACAACTTTTTTTATAAAGGACCAAAGAATAAATACTATTGGAACCTTCACAGGTCACATAAAGTTACAACTATTCAATGTTGCCATTGTGCCACAAAAACAGCCATGGCACTGCTGTATTCTAATAAAACTTTAATTATAGACCTTGAAATTTGAGTGGCACATAATTTACATGAATTAGAAATATTATTTTTCTTTTTCTTTTTTTTTTATCATGTACAACTGTAAAAACAATATTTAGCTTGCTGACCCTCCACAAATGCACAGTGGCCAAGATTTGGCTTGTGGGCCATAGTTAGTCAATCCCTGGTCTAGAACTTTTTATATAGTATTCTGCACATTTATGATTAATACACCAATTAGCTGTTATAGTATCAACAAAAATAAGTAAATAGGACTCGATTAAATTAAAAAGCTTTTGCACATCTAAGCAAATAATAAACAGAGCAAATAGACAACGGGCAGAATGGGAGAAAATATTCACAATCTACATATCTGACAAAGGGCTAATATCTAGAATCCACAAAGAACTCAAATTAATCAGCAAGAAAAATTAAGCCCGTTCAAAGTGGGCAAAAGGCACGAACAGAAGTTTTTCAAAAAGAAGATAGACAAATGGCTAAGAAGCACATGAAAAAATGAACAATGTCACTACTCATCAGGGCAATGCAAATTAAAACCACAATGAGATATCATCTTACCCCAGTTAAGAATGGGGTAAGAATGGGGTAAACTTTTAAAAAGTCTAAAAACAATAGATACTGGTGCAGATGCAGAGAGAAAGGAACACTTACACACTGTTGGTGGACTGCAAATTAATATAACCCCTATGGAAAACAGTACAGAAATTTCTCAAAGAAATCTAGCTTTCCCACTACTGGGTATCTACCCAAAATAAAAGAAGTAATTTTATCAAAAAGACATCTGCACTCTAATTTGTATTTATTTTTTATTGTTTGGTGTTCATTGAGGGTACAAAAAATTAGGTTACACTGATTGCCTTTCTTAGATAAAGTCCCTCTTGTAATTGTGTCCCACCACCAAGAGGTGTGCCATACACCGTGACCATCATCCCCTTTCTTCCTCCCCTCTCCCCACATGATCATTTCCCCATACCCCTCTCTTATATTAGCTCATCTTCAGACTTCATATTAGAATAGAGTACATTAGACTCTTACTTCTCCATTCTTGTGATGCTTTACTATGAAGAATGTGTTCCACCTCCATCCAGGTTAATACAAAAGATGTAAAGTCTGTGGAACATATTTTCTTTCTTTCTTTTTCTTTTTCTTTATTACCAAAGCCCCCACCCACTCCCTCCTTCTCTCTCTCTGCTCTTCCTTTCCCCACCCCTCCCTCCTTCTTTCTCTCTCTATTGTCCCTTTCCCCCATGCCCACCATGTCATTAATTGTCCCCATATCAAAATCGAGTACATAGGATTCATGCTTCTCCATTCTTGTGATGCTTTACTAACAATAATGTGTTCCACTTCCATCCAGGTTAATACAAAGGCTGTAAAGTCTCCATTTTTTAATGGCTGGATAGTATTCCATGGTATACATATAACACAGCTTGCTAATCCATTCCTGGGTTGGTGGGCATTTAGACTGTTTCCACATTTTAGTGATTGTAAATTGAGCTGTAATAAACAGTCTAGTGCAAGTGTCCTTATGACAAAAGGACTTTTTTCCTCCTAGGTAGATGCCTAGTAATGGGATTGCAGGCTCAAATGGGAGGTCTAGCCTGAATTCTATGAGGTTTCTCCATACTTCCTTCCAAAAAGGTTGTACTAGTTTGCAGTCCCACCAGCAGTGTAAAAATGTTCCCTTCTCTCCACATCCATGCTAGCATCTGCAGTTTTGGAGATTTTTCTCACTGGGATTAGATGGTATCTCAGGGTGGTTTCGATTTGCATTTCTCTAATAATTAGGGATAATGAGCATTTTTTCATATGTTTGTTAGCCATTTGTCTGTCTTCTTTAGAAAAGGTTTTATTCATGTCTCTTCCCCATTGATATATGGTCTTGTTGGCTTTTTTCATGTGGATTAATTTGAGTTCTCTATAGATCCTAGTTATCAAGCTTTTGTCTGATTCAAAATATGCAGATATCCTTTCTCATTGTGTAGGTTGTCTATTTGCTTTGGTTGTTGTCTCCTTAGCTGTACAGAAGCTTTTCAGTTTAATTAAGTCCCATTTGTTTATTTTTGTTGTTGTTGCAATTGCCACAGCAGTCTTTTTCATTTAGTCTTTCCCTAGGCTGATATCTTCCAGTGTTTTTCCTGTGCTTTCTTTGAGGATTTTTATTGTTTCATGCCTTAAATATAAGTCTTTTATCTATCTTGAATCAATTTTTGTGAGTGGAGAAAAGTGTGGGGCCAGTTTCAGTCTTTTACATATGGATATCCAGTTCTCCCAACACCATTTATTGAATAAGAAGTCTTTCCCCCGAGGTATGTTCTTGTTTGGCTTATCGAAGATGAGGTGGTTGTAAGATGTTTGTTTCATTTCCTCGTTATCTATCTGATTCCAAATGTCTATGTCTCTATTTTTATGCCAGTATCATACTGTCTTGACCACTATAGCTTTGTAGTACAGCCTAAAATCTGGTATGCTGATGCTCCTGGCTTTGTTTTTATCACTAAGAACTGCCTTAGCTATACAGGGTTTTTCTGGTTCCATACAAAATGCAGAATCATTTTTTCCAAGTCTTCAAAGTATGATTTTGGTATTTTAATAGAGATGGCATTGAATCGGTAGATTGCTTTGGGAAGTATAGATTTATTTTTTTCTTTTGCAGTTTTTGGCCAGGGCTGGGTTTGAACCTGCCACCTCCGGCATATGGGGCCAGCACCCTACTCCTTTGAGCCACAGGTGCCGCCCCAGGAAGTATAGATATTTTAAGTGTTGATTCTTCCCAGCCATGAGGATGGTCTGTTCTTCCATTTGTTAATATCCTCTGCTATTTCCTTTCTTAGAGTTTTAGAATTTTCTTTATAGAGGCCCTTTACCTCTTTTGTTAGGAATATTCCTAGGTATTTCATTTTCTTTGACGCTATGGTGAAGGGAGTTGTGTCCTTAATTAGCCTCTCATCTTGACTGTTATTGCCATATACAAAGGCTACTGACTTGTGGACATTGATTTTGTATCCTGAGACATTACTGCATTTTTTTTGATGACTTCTAGGAGTCTTGTGGTTGGGTCTTTGGGGTTCTCTAAGTATAAGATCATATCATCAGCAAAGAAGGAGATTTTGACCTCCTCTGCCCCCATTTGAATGCCTTTTATTTCCTTGTCTTGCTTAATTTTATTGGCTAGAACTTCCAGCACTGTGTTGAATAGTAACAGTGACAAAGGACAACCTTGTCTGATTCCAGTTCTAAGAGGAAAAGCTTTCAGTTTTACTCCATTCAGTAAAATATTAGCTGTGGATTTGTCATAGATAGCTTCATTTGGTTTCAGAAATGTGCCACCTATGCCTATATTCTTCAGTGTTCTAATTAGAAAAGGATGCTGGATTTTATCAAATACTTTTTCTGCATCTATTCAGAAGATCATATGGTCTTTACTTTTGCTTCTGTTAATATGGTGGATAATGTTTATGGACTTGCGTATGTTAAACCAACCTTCCATCCCTGGATGAAACCTACTTGATCATGATATATGACTTTTTTGATGATAAGCTGTAATCGATTGCCTAGGATTTCGTTGAGAATTTTTACATCTATATTCATGAGTGAAACTGGTCTGAAATTCTCCTTTTTAGTTGAGTCTTTTCCTGGTTTTGGTATCAGGGTGATGTTTGCTTCATAGAATGTGTTGGGGAAGATTCCTTCCTCCTCAATTTTTTGGAATAATTTCTGCAGTACGGGAATAACCTCTTCCTTGATGGTTTGATAGAATTCTGGTGTGAAGCCATCCAGACCAGGGCATTTTTTTTTTTTGAAGACTTTTTATTGTTTCTTTGATCTCAGTGCTTTAAAACGGTCTGTTCAGGAGCTCTATTTCTTCCTGGGTAAGTGTAGGGAGAGGGTGTAATTCCAAATATTGATCCATTTCCTTCACATTGTCAAATTTCTGGGCATAGAGTTTCTGGTAGTATTCAGAGATGATCTCTTGTATCTCTGTGGCATCAGTTGTTATTTCCCCTTTATCATTTCTGATTGAGGTTACTTTTCTATTTCTAGTTAGTCTGGTCAAAGGTTTATCTATTTTATTTATTTTTTCAAAAAACCAACTCCTTGTTTCATTAATTTTCTGAATAATTTTTTTGTTTTCAATTTCACTGATCTCTGATTTAATTTTGGATATTTCTTTTCTTCTGCTGGGTTTAGGCGAAGATTGTTCTTCTTTTTCCAATTCCATAAGATGGTTTGTGGGTTTCTTGATGTGGTCTCTTTCTGTTTTTTGGATGCAGACATCTAAAGCAATCAATTTTCCTCTCAGGACTACTTTTGCTGTATTCCACAGGTTTTGGTAGCTTATGTCTTCTTTGTTGATGTGCTAAAGGAAGTTAATGATTTTCTGTTTTATTTCTTCCTGCACACAACCGTCATTTGTCAGAAGGTTGTTTAATTTCCATGCCTATGTGTGGGGTTGAACATTGGAGTTGAGTTCCACCTTTAGTGCCTTGTGGTCTGAGAAGATACAAGGTAAAATTTCAATTCTTTTGCTTCTGTTGAGGTTTGTTTTGTGTCTTAGGATATGATCAAATTTGTAGAATGTTCCATGAGCTGATGAGAAGAATGTATATTCTTTATCTTTGAGATGGAGTGTTTTATATGTGTCTATCAAGCACAGTTGTTCTAGGGTCTCATTTAAGTTCCTTATATTTTGTTCAAGTTCTGTTCAGAGGATCTGTCCAGCTGTGTAAGAGGAGTGTTAAAGTCCCTGGTTATTGTGGTGTGTTTTTTTGCTCAGACTGAGTAAGGTCTGTTTCAAGAATCTGGGAATGTTTAAGTTGTGTGCATAAATATTTAGAGTTGAAACATCTTCTTGTAGTATTTTTCCCTTGACCAATATAAAGTGACCATCTTTGTCTTTTTTGACTTTAGTTGCTTTAAATACACATGTATCTGACAATAAGATTGCAACGCCTCTTTTCTTCTGAATTCTGTTTGCCTGAAAAATTGTCTTCTAACCCTTAACTCAGAGTTTTAATTTGTCTTTTGATGCTAGATGTGTTTCCTGTAGATAGCAAATGGATGGCTTGTTTTTTTTAATCCAGTCAGCCAATCTATGCCTCTTCAATGGGGAATTCAAGCCATTAACATTTATTGAGATAATTGATAAGTGTGCTAGTGTTCTACTCATCTTATTTTGTGAGAGTCCATTGCTTAGTTTTATCTTTTGTATCATTGTGGAAGTTAGGTTCTGTCCTTTAATTTCTGAGTTCTTACTTTACTATTGATTCATTGTGATGGTCAGTGTGTAGAACAGGTTGAAGTATTTCCTGTAGAGCTGGTCTTATTGTGGCAAATTTCCTCAATGTTTCTATATTAGTAAATGATTTGATTTCTCTGTCAATTTTAAAGCTTAGCTTAGCAGGATATAGAATTCTGGGCTGGAAAGTATTCTGTTTAAGTAGGTTAAAGATAGATGACCATTGTCTTCTTGCTTGAAAAGTTTCATTAGAGAAGTCTGCAGTTACCCTGATGGATTTGCCCCTATAGGTTAACTGGCACTTACTCCTGGCAGCTTGAAGAATCTTCTCTTTTGTCTTGACTTTGGGCAGGTTACAGGTTCATCACAATGTGTCTTGGAGAAGCTCAGTTAGAATTGAGGCAATCTGGGGTCCAACATCCTTCTGAAAGGAGTGTGTCAGAATCTTTGGTGTTATTTGGGAAATTTTCATTTATAATATTCTCTACTACAGCTTTCATTCCCCTGGGGCATTCTTCTTCCCCTTCTGGTGTACCTGTAACTCATATGTTTGAATGCTTCATAAAGTCTCAAAATTCCATCAGTGAACGTTCTGCTTTCTCTCTCTTCTTTTCTATCTCTTTAACTATCTGAGTTATCTCAAGAGCTTTGTCCTCTACCTCTGAGAATCTTTCTTCTGCATGGTCTAATCTATTGTTGATACTTTCTGTTGCATATTTAAGTTCCCTAATTGACTGCTTTAGTTCCTTCAGCTCTGCTATATCCTTTCTATATTCTTCATATCATTCATCTCATATTTGATTCTGTTTTTGGATTTTCTTTTGGTTATTTTCCACTTTATCAGCAGTTTCCTTCATCATCTGTATTCTAAATTCCCTTCCTGTCATTTCCAACATTTCTTTATAGGTGGAATCCTCTGCAGTAGCTACCTCATGGTCCCTCACGGTGGGGGGGGGTTGCTCTGGACTGGTTTTCATGTTGCCAGGATTTTTCTGCTGATTTTTCCTCATGAGTGTTTTCTTTTATCTGTTTCCTTGCCCTAATTTTCCTTTTACTTCCTCTTTCTCTTTAAGTTACCATGCCTCTGGACTAGGGTTTTGATGAGTCTTTTTGGTACAGGACCAGAAGGATCAGAAGATTGAAGAGCAAGAATGGAAAAAAGAAAAAAAAGAAAAGAATAGAAAAAAGAGAAAGGAGAGGGTGTGAGTAAAAGCTAATATTGACAAAAAGAAGAGAGACACAAAAAGAGGGAGACAGGAGCAATATAGGTGTAGAGTACTTTGACCCAACCTTAAAAACCCCCAACCTCTGGGAATGCTGGGTTGGGTGGTTCCCTAGAGGTCAGCAGCTCTTTGCTAGCCTGTTCAGACACAGTACCCTACCTCTACCAAGTAGAGAGGAAAGACAAAAATGCTATAAATCAAACCAAAACATGCAAACAGAAAACCTTATGGGATAAAATTGGGGGGAAAAAACCAAACAGTAGGGGATAGAAACACTAGCAAAAATGAAGTTCTAATTGTTAAAGAAGGCACAATGGAAAGTTATATTTAAAATAGAAAAATGAAGAAAGAAAAAAAAGGGGAAAAACAGAAAATTCTAGAGGCAAAACATTAAAATTAGGAAAAAACACAGCATATGTTTCTTGCTGAATATTGTCTGGGTAACAGATGATCTTCTGGGGTATGAGATTGTTGATCGCAATGCTGATACAGCTATATGAGATGGAGACTGGAGGTCTTTGCTGATTTCTCAAACTCTGCAGAGTGGAGAGCCTAAATCTCTCCTCATCCCTCTTAAAAGCCACTTTAAACTGCTAATCTTGGCTAAGCAGAGGCTTTCCCAGGAAAGCACTTATCTCTGGGATCACTCCTGAACTGGCCGTCCACTTCCCCAGTGTGCCAAAACTGGTCTCACTCTATGCCCCTGAGGGCCAAGGCTGTAAGGCATCTCAGTCCCTGCCTTTAGACTGCTCAGTCACTAGATTACTTGCCCAGGGTCTCCCACCTGATCCTTGCTCTGTGACCCTGAGGGCGGAGCTTGCCAGGGCAGTTCTTCCACAATGCTCCGCCCGGCCCACGGCCAAACACTATTAGCTCCATCCAGCTCAGCAGCTCAGTCCCTAGACAACACTTAAAGTCCTCCGCACTCTTGCCCAAGTTCTCCCAGGGTAGTTCAACTGAGTGCCAAGTCCAAAAAAACCCAAAACAGTTCACAGTTAAGGCCTTTCCAGTTTGCACTCTAACTGCTGCTATACTTACAGCTGCCAGTGAGAGTAAACCAAACAAACACAAGCAACCACTTGCCAGTTCTCCACTGCTTTTGTCCTCTTCATGGGGTCCAGAAGTCTCTCACTGACTCCCTGTGTCCCAAAAGAGATGTTTCTGGGCAGATCCCACCAACCAGAGATGCCTGGAGTCTTTTCTCCCCAGTCTCACTGTGCCCAGTTGCAAGGAAGCTGTTACTCGGCCGCCATCTTGCTCCTCCCCCTGCCACCTGCACTCTAACATTTATTGCAGTACAATTCACAATCACAAAGATGTGGAATCAACCCAAGTGCCCATCAGTTCATAAGTGGATTAACAAAATGTGGTATGTGTGTACCATGGAGTACCACTCAGCCATAAAAAAGGATGAATTCAACAATGACTTTTGCAGTAAATTGGAAAGAACTGGAAACTACCCCCAAAGGAAAGAAGAATGGAAAAACAAACACCACATGTACTCTGTAATAAATTGGAACTAACCAATAGGTACACAAATACACAGAGGAAAGTAAAAGTCATTGGAATTCAAGCAGGAAGTGGGGAGAAATAGGGAAAGGGCAAAACCCACCCAATGTGTACAATAAACATTATCTGCTTGATGGGTATATTTATAACCCTTACTCAAACCATGTATCAAAAATATCTGTATCCCCTTAATATCTTGAAATTTTAAAAAATTAGTGGCCAATGCAAAGGGCACTAATGAAGTGGAAGATACAGAGCCTGTGGCTGCCCATGTTTACACGGTCTGTAAATCCATTCTCTTCTCCTTCTTTGTTCTTACAGAGTCAACCTCTCATTGTAGAAGCTGTAAACACCAGATCATCACATTCCCACCCTTCCTAGCAGGTAAGACATTACTCATTCCTGGATAATAAGACCTGAAGAGAAGTCTGTTAGGATGCTTCTGGGAAATATTTTCCAAACTAGAAACAAAGGGAGAGAGATACAGGAGCAGAAGCCCCACCCTGCCCTGCTTTTTGGATGATATCATGGAAAGATATAATATTTGGAGCTTCAGCAGCCATCTTGCAACCATGAGGAAAGGCCAAGAGTGGATCCAGAAGCATAACATTGTTAATTCACTGAAGCACCTCTATAACTCTCTCCCTCTGGACTTCATATTATAAGACATAATAAATGCCCAGGATGGGCATTCTGTTACCATCTATCCCACAGACAGCATGCTTGTGAAGTTTACATTGTTAGGGTGATGTGACACATAAAATGAAATACCATTTTAAGAAAACATAAAATATCAAATATCCTAGACCACTGCTAGTTATACTTTTAGTGTCCCTTGATTAAGGAAAGTCACAGTACTCTCTCCCTGGCTGCTCTATTCCACCTAAATCAAAATACATTTGTATTATCTCCCCACAGTTACTTCCCTTTATCCACTTCCTGCTTCACAGCAAGCTTCTTAAAAGTTATCTACCCTTATTATCTCCGCTTCCTATTCCATTGTCCTCACTCCACACATGGCAATACCCTGCTTTTCTTTCACCCACACTGCTCCATCGAAATGCTATCAACACAGTTTCTAATGATTTCCATGTTGATAAAGTCATGCACAGTTTTCAGACCTTATCTGGTCTGACCTCTCACAGTATTTGTTACTATTCACCATGCCTCCCTGACCTCATACCTTCCAGATTTTCTTTTATATGCTTCAGTCTTTATTGCTGACTCCTCCTTCTACTGGTCTCTTAGTGCTGGCAATCCCCAGTGTTCCTCTGGGACCTCTTGTTTTCTCATTTTACTCATCTATACTGATAGCTTTCTTTACTACCTATAAATTAAAGATGTCCACACCTGTAAACTTCCCTTCTGAGTCACAGGCCCATGTATAATAACAAATACTTAATGGACAGTTTCCTTTGGATGTCTTCAAGAGGCCTTAAACTCAGCACTGCTAAGCCGAATCACTGCCTACTCCTTTCATCTCAGTGAATGACAACACAATCCATCAAGTTGCCCGGGTCAGAACTCCAAACATCTTGGCATTTCTCTCCATGGCCTTGCATACAACATGCATTCCCTCTACTTACAAGGCTCTTCACTTACTTTAGTGAATGGCTCCTCATCCTTCATGACCCAAATGAAAAGCCAGCTCTTTTAGGAAGCCTTTTCCCTACTCACTCTAGCTACAAGTTGCTTTCTTATTTCTTAGCACACATCTCCATTGTAGCCCTTGCCATATTGTTTATATCATCTATTTGTCTGAGTAGATGATGAGTTGCGGGACAGGAACTGTATTTCATCCATCTATACCTGCCCCTCACCTAACAAAGTGCTGGGCACATTCTAGAGGACTGCCAACAAATCTTTATTGAACGAATTCATGAATGGACATAAAAATTATATGTTGCATAACTGATTGCATTAATGTGAAGAAAATCTAATTGAGATTTGGCGTCTGATAGGAAAATATTTTTTTAATTTAATATCTACTCGTTTTTCTTTTTTATTTATTTTTATTTTTTAATTTTTTTTATTAAATTATAACTTTGTACATTGATGCATTTATGGGGTTCAGGGTACTGCTTTAATATACAATGTTAAATGCTTACATTGAACTAAGTAACACATCCATCACAATTATACTCATTTCTTAATAGTTTTGAAATGTACCATTGCATCATGCACATTAGGTGAGGTGCCCCTGAATATCCTGCCTCCTCCTATATCCCCCTTCCCCTCCCCTCTCTCTCCTCTTCCCTTCTACTTTCTGGACTACAGTTATGTTTTGCCATTCGTATGAGTGTGTAGGTGGTTATATATTGATTTTGTAGTACTATTGAGTACATTGGATACTTTTTTCCCCATTCTTTTTTTTTTTTTTTTTGTAGAGACAGAGTCTCACTTTATCGCCCTAGGTAGAGTGCCGTGGCGTCACACTGCTCACAGCAACCTCCAGCTCTTGGGCTTAAGCGATTCTCTTGCCTCAGCCTCCCCAGTAGCTGGGACTACAGGCGCCCGCCACAGCGCCCAGCTAATTTTTTGTTTTGCAGTTCGGCCGAGGCCGGGCTTGAACCTGCCACCTTCGGTATATGGTGCCGGCGCCCTGCTCGCTGAGCCACAGGAGCCGCCCCTTTTTTTCCCCATTCTTGAGATACTTTACTAAGAAGAATATGTTCCAACTCCATCCAGGTAAACATAAAAGATGTGACCACTCCTTCCTTTTTGTGGCTGCATAGTATTCCATGGTGTACATATACCACAATTTGTCAATCCATTCATGGGTCGACAGGCACTTGGACTGTTTCCATGTCTTGGTTATTATGAATTGGGCTGCAATAAACATTCTGGTGCAAAGGTCTTTGTTGTAAAATAATTTTTGATCATCTGGGTATATACCTAGTAGAGGAATTACAGGATAGAATTGTAGGTCTACTTTTACTACCTTGAGTATTCTCCAAACTTCTTTCCAAAAGGGGCATATTAGCTTGCATTCCCACACTTTTTTCAGTGACTAGATAGCAAAAGCTACATAATTTTAGAATTCAGATTTGGAAAGAACAATAGTTATCTAGTACTTTCTGAGCTAGTTAGAGGCCATTTATAATTAACAGCACCAAATTTCCTGTTGAAAGCTAACTACTAGGGTGGCGCCTGTGGCTCAAAGAAGTAGGGCGCCGGCCCCATATGCCAGAGGTGGCGGGTTCAAACCCAGCCCTGGACAAAAACTGCAAAAAAAAAAAAAGCTAACTACTAAAATCCTTCATGTATTAGTTCTTTTAGTTAGATTAAACATGCTCCCAGGAATGCAAATAATATTATCTATCTGCTTACAAACCTTTTTTCCTCTGTAGAAGAACCTCAACCCACATCAAATGAAATTAGCCCAAACTCTGAACTCTTTACAACCACATTGACATAATTTTAGTGTATTTTGCAAGTTTGTTTTGTGTCATATCATTTCATTGCACTCTGCATCATATTTTCTTAGCAAATACATTTTGACATCTGGCACTAAGTTTGGGATTTTACTGGCACAATAATCATTATTTTCATTGGCCACTGTAGGAACCACCATGTTTTGTTTTGTTTTGTTTTTTGGAACCAGAAGGTGAGTAATTACTTTAAGAGATTCTAGTTGTCAAAACTCTCTCTGGACTTCAAGTTTAGTATACACAGTTATTAATAGTTATTAATTGTAACAAAGTCCTCATAATTGCATTTATGGATATTTTTCTAAGGAATTTTGCATGTTATTTAGTGAAGTATATTAAAGAAATTAATGAGAAAGAAATTACTGAAACCCTTAGTAAGACTGAAAATGAGTGATTTCACACTCTTCTTGCTTCACAAATTTTCAGTGCCTAATTGCTAAAGCAAAACATCTTCTAAATTCTAAAAAAAAAAAAAAAATCTTTTCCCTACTTTGAATTGCACACCAGTGAAAAGGCTCCTGGTTCATTTTCTTCATCCTTACTTGTGCTAAGTCATTATTAGAAGAGCTATTTTCCTGTCACTTAAGCATCCTCCTTTATTATTAACAATAAACTAAATAGGGGTACAAAGTAGTAAAATATATTTCCAAATGCTATGGTGTAAATTTCATCACACAGTAGAATGTAATCCATCTTTTAATGCTAGTAAGTATATTCCATTTCTATTTCCTTCAAGAATTCAAGTGAAAACCTCCTGACACAACTAATAGTAATTTTATACATGTATCAATTTAAAAACATGTATAAAACTTCTACTCAGCTGTGCAAATAGCAGTGCATAATATGAGTGATTTCTCCCAGGGAACTTTATGGCCACCCTGTAGCTTGGGAGAGCAGGAAAAGGAGGATGGTTTTGGGATCTTTATGGGTGTTAGAGGTGGGGCTGTGGTGAGGAGGGTTCCGGTGCACCACTGGGATTTCCTGCAAGCACCAAAGGAAGGAACACTTGGGCTTTCCTGTAAGTTTGCCCAGATGTGGGGCTGAGAGGAAGGGTAGTGGTGGGGCTTGACAGCCGTCAGCAGTCAAACATCAAAAATGGAGATAGATTTCATACAACAATTAGGAAAGGCAGGAAATTTAGTAGATCACTTATCTATTGCACTAATGTTATAAGAAACATCCTAAACCTCAATGGTATACAAAAATAAACGTTTCTTGCTTACTCTTCTGGAGTCAACTAGACAGCTCTGCTGATCTTGCCTGAACTTACTTATCTGAGTCAGCTGTCAGCTGATTTTGGCTGGCTTTGCCTAGGTGACTGTGCCTTTGTCAACGGGCAAGCACAGGTGTGCTGCATGGCAAAGGGACAGGGCAAGAGTAAGCAAGCCCAGTCACACAGCACTTTTTAAGCCTCTACTTGTAGCACTTTTGCTAAAAATCCTATCAGCCAAGCAAGCTGCATTGCCAAGCCATAGGAAGGTTAAAGATGCATATACAAAAGAGTAATGAGTTAGGACCATTTTTACAGCCTACTGCACCTATGAATGAATTACCAGCATATCAGAACTCTCGGCCTAGTTTACAGTATTAAGAGAAGGAAAGTCAATTCAACAATCTATTCATTATCAAATTCTAGGCACAGTACTTGGAAATTGGTAGGGTGGAGTCCTATTTCGTGTGTCAGAATAGGCTATGGTGCAATATACTGTGTAAACCGTTCTTTTTGATATTTGGTTTCATTTGTTCCCCGTAGGCACCTTGTGTCTTTTTTATTTTAAGCTCCCAGGAGATTCTGATGTACCCAATCATCTGAGTACCACTGAATAGTGATTTTTAAAATTGTGAGCATCCAAATGCCCTCTTCACATTAAAAAAAAAATGCTCCAAAGTCCACTGTACAAAACATATAAAAGCAAGGCTGTTGCGCTTGAACAGGTTAGGGTCCTGGACCCCTCTCCATCCCAGGCTACTCCTGGGAACACAGTTTGGGGACTTGAAGATTCCCAAGTCTGGTCCATCTCCTTAGTTTACAGTCACAGTGGTAGAAACCTGCCATACCCGCTTCATGTTTCTTGGGGGTTTCTCATACGTAGATATACATGCCCCATTCCACACACTGACTTCAGTTCAATGGTAGCATTAAAGGAAGCTGTGTTCGACCTCAAATAGGAGAGAGCTCTGAAGATAGCTCATAAATCTTCAGGTCATTAGCTCTAAACTAAATCCTAATTGCAGACAGGTGATTCTAAGGGCAGTCTGAGAATAAGATGGTGCATGGCTCTCCCAGTTGTGACAGGTAGCTTCTTAAACCTTGAAATGGAACTCTTGGAGACAGGAGAACAAGATGTTGTGGTATCCTGTCCATCAGCTGAAAGAAATCATTGCAGAGGGTAAGTTTTGCCACTGTTGTTTATCAAATATGTTTTCTTCCCGTTAGTCCTTATTCTTAGGGAGCTTTGCCCACGAGGAAAACTTACTTAAGTTCCTTTCATCTCTTTCAAGTCCTGCTCCCACATATGTCTTTAAACTAGCTCATGGAATCTTTTGAGAGAGTGGAACAGAGGTGGCAGGCGGGGTATTTGGAAACCGGACTGAGAAGAAATTCCCGAAAGGCCACACACCTACCAACCTACAAATGGCTCTGTTTGGATGGACTCCTGGAAGTGTGTTTTATTTCCATTAAAAACACAAAAACTGGGCGGCTCCTGTGGCTCAGCGAGTAGGGCGCCGGCCCCATATACCGAAGGTGGCGGGTTCAAGCCCGGCCTCGGCCGA
>CAUYON010036698.1:0-20000 GCA_963573935.1 Arctocebus calabarensis
ACTTACCGTGCATCTTACAAGGGTACAAGTGAAAATTACTAAATGTAGAATATAAATGTCTTCATATAGCGATTAAAAGGCCATGAAGGCTATGTTAAATAGTTCAATGAAAATATTTCAGATTGTATATAAAGTCAGCACGTTGTGCCCCATGATTGCACCAATGTACACAATTACGTTTTAACAAAAAAAAAAAAATCAAAAAAGAAAAAGCAAAGAGAAATATGCTAGACCATGGTGATTCCTATTCTTTACTGAAATTGGACAAGTAGATATTTAAATCACTAAGAAAAAATGTGACTGGACAAAGTATCAAGTAGACATATATGGATAATATGAACAGATTTCAAATATTGAAAAGAATATCTTTATGCTTTACAACTTTAATTATAATTGCTAAATAAAATGGCAATATTATTGTTAAATAAACTAAAAATATATATGTTAAGGTAGGAAAAATGATAGGAAATGGGAATATCCTGTAATAACTAAAAATATTATTGTTATAATGCTTTTATTGATAGAGGAAAATGTTTACATGATGCTACAGTTTAAAAGAAATTTATAAAACAGTTTTATATTCTGTATCTTAATATATAATTTATATTATGTATAATAATAATTTAAAAATAGGTAATCTCATCTATTATTCTATAAAATTCTAGACGAATACACAATAACATTTTAATAGTAGCCATATAAAATGGTGAAAATGTATTCATGACTGAATCATTTCTGTGTCTTCTAATTTTTTGACAATAAACATATATTACTAAATTTAAAAAATTTTTCATTTAATTCTAGATACTTTAGTTTCCTTTTGGCAGTTAGTTACCCATATGAGATTCACTCCCTCTGTCTTTCCAAGGACACATTTCATTTCCCACTGAAATATTCATAGAAACATAATAAACAATATGATTTCTCATCAGCACAGAAAGTAAAAAGCCCCATTGGTTAGCTAAGCATCTCTTAAGGGAATTGTGCCTAAACATAGTGTGAATAAAACAAATTGAGAAATGATGCGTGACAACCAATCACAGGGGTACTTCTCTCTCCCCTCTCACCACCCGCCTCCCAGGACTCCTGCAACAGAGAGGGGGTCCTCAGACCACAGAAACCTAAATGCTGTATCATTTCTCAAATTGCCCACTAAGATTGTCAGATTTGTCTCCTATTTTTACACTAGCTATTTCTTTTCGACAAATATTTGAAGTAATCTAACAGGGCCAGACACATAAGAGGGACAGTGGAGGAAAGTGTTAAGAAAACTACTAAATGCAGAACACAATTTTCACACAGTAAATGAGAAAATCTCATGAATGTTATGTCGAACTGATGGATGAAATTATCTCAGATTGTATATGAAGCCTGCACACTATACTCCATGATTGAACTAATGTACACAGCTATGATTCAATAAAAAAATATATAAAAATAAAAAAAAAATTATTAGAACAAATACATAAATGCTAGCTGGCGCAGATTTCTGTTCACTTGCTGTGAAAATGGTGCATTGTCAAACACACTGAGCATTAGAAATTGAGGAGTGGGTGCCAAGTCCCAAGTCGGCAGAGAAGGCGGCTGCCATGTACTGAGATCCTACAACAATCTGTGTCTGGTGGTCCCAGCCCTGACTACCCACAGGCTCATCAGGGCACTGACCACATCAATGTTGTAGTACACCCAAAGGTCCGGGTGGCCCCGGGATTTTGTACTTTTTATTTATTTTTTTTATTTCTGATTAATGTGAGGTCACAGACAATTAAGCTACAATGTTTGCATGTGTCCCTGGTGCTGCTGTGTACCGACCCAGGTGATGTGCGTATACCCTTACGTTGTGCCAGCTACCACCTCCTTCCCTTTCCCCACATCTTGAACTGAATTGAGTTTTTCTCATATGTGTGCATGCATAAGATTGTCTACTGGCTTCATGTCAGTATGACAGTACATTCTACTACAGTGGATTCTTGTTTCTCTATTCTTATGATAGTTTACTGAGAAGAATGTGCTTCAACCCCATCCAGATTAATACAAAAGACATAAAGTCACCATCCTTTTTAGTGGCTGAGTAGTATTCCAGGGTATACATATATATCACAGCTTGTTAATCCTTTCCTGGGTTGTTGGGCATTTAGGTTGTTTCCACACCTTGACAATTATAAATAGAGCTGCAATGAACAGTCTAGTGCAAATGTCCTTATGATAAAATGAGTATTTTTTTTTCTTTTCAGTAGATGCCCAGTAATGGGACTGCAGGGTTGAATGGAAGGTCTAATGGGGTCCTTTGAGAATTCTTCATGTTTTTTCCAAATTTTTGGCATTAGTATTTGTGGTTGGTTTTAAATTATTTTTGAAATGTACTTATGTTAAAATTTTTTCCGCCCCCTTCCCCCCTGGGTAGATGACCAGTAATGAGATTATAGGATCAAATGGGAGGTATTCTCCATACTTCCTTTCAAAAGGGTTGTATTAATTTGCAGTCCCCCCAGCAGTATAAAAGTGTTCCCTTCTCTCTATATCCATGCCAGCATCTGTAGCTTTGGGACTTTGTGATGTGGACCATTCTCACTGGGGTTAGGTGATATCTCAAGGTAGTTTTGATTTGCACTTATCTGATGAGCATTGTTCATATGTTTGCTAGCCATTAGTCTGTCTTTTTTAGAGAAGATGTATCTCTTCATGTGAAGAGCTATGACTCCATGGCACTCTATCGAGGGTGACAAAGTGAGACTGTCTCAAAAAAAAAAAAGTTTGCATAGCAACCTCAACGTCTTGGACTCAAGCGATTGTCTTGCCTCAGCCTGCAGAGTAGCTGGGACTACAGGCACCACCACAACACCTGGCTACTTTTAGAGATAGGGTCTTCCTCTAGCTCAGGCTGGTCTCAAACTTGTGAGCTCAGACAATCTGCCCGCCTCGGCCTCCCAGAGTGCTGGGATGAGCCACTGCAATCCAGCACAGGCATGAGCCACTGCAATCCAGCACATAATTTTCTTTATAGATGTCCTTCACTTTTTTTTTTTTTTTGAAGTTACTGTGAAGGGGGCTGTGTCCTTGATTAGGTTCTCAATGTGGCTGTTATTGGCATATACAAAGGCTATTGACTCATGGACATTGATTTTATATCATGACTGTATTTTTTGATCACTTTCAGGAGTCTGATCATGTCCAGGTCCTCAAAGATCAGAGCATCTATGACCAGTTACTAAAGATGGTGTTGCATTTATAGCAAGCTGGTAAAGAAGCACTTCATTCAGCTGAAAGTGACCAGACAGAGCCAACAACTGGAAGAAGAGAAGTACGCCCAGTCTATCTGTGAGCAGGGAGACTACCTAGACCACTTAATATGCAAGATGGTCAATTTCCTAGAGTCTGGGGCCACAAGGGGCCTAGAGTGCCAAGTGCATCTCCCTTGCCTAGACTCTAGGGATAGAAGTGGGCAGAGGGCCCAACTATCCAGGCAGCCTAACCTATTACTTCCCCATCTAAATGATTTGGAACCTGCCTTTGTCAGCTGTGACCTGTCCAACCATGGGGCTGATAGCTCTGTCTTGTACCACTCAAGCTTCTGGGACTACAATGCCTGCACCAAGGAGACAAGTTCCATGAGGACAAGAACACCTTGGGCTTCATTAACCTTGGCACTAGCAAGAACAAGCTCTGCATTGATCTGATGATTGAAAGGTTGTGTCAGAGTGACATGAACCGCATTGAGGATGTCCTGTGGCAGTACCCCAGTTGGAGAGGACAGACATTCCTGCAGGAAGAAGTGGCCCAGTTCCTGACCTACTACTGCAGGGCACCTGCCCAACTTGATCCAGAAAATGTGGTGGTTCTAAATGGCTGCTGCTCTGTCATCTCTGTGCTGGCCATGGTTCTGTGTGATCCTGGGGAGGGCTTTCTGATCCCCACTCCCTTTGATGGTGGCTTTGCCTTTAGCTCTGGACTGTATGCAAAAGTCAAACTGATTCCTGTTCACCTGGAAAGTGAGATCACTGAGGCAAATACCTGTCCTTTCCAGCTCACTGTGGACAAATTGGAGCAAGCCCTGCTGGAAGCTAAGAGTAAGGGGGAAAATATCAGAGGTCTCATGTTTACCAATCCTCAGAACCCTCTGGGTGATATCTACTCCCGAGACTTACTGATGGAATACCTGAAATTTGCCAAGAGGTATAACCTGCATGTGACCACAGATGAGAGTTACTTGCTGCCTGTGTTTGATGAATCTATCACATTCCACAGTGTTCTGAGCATAGAAAGTTTGCCTGATCCCCACAGACCCAAGTGATCTGGGGCACAGGTAAGGATTTCGGCATCTCCGGCTTCTGCTTTGGTGCTCTATACAACCACAACAAGGAGGTGGCCTCCGCTGTGGGCTCCTTTGGCTACCTCCACAGTATCTCTGGCATCGCCCAGCACAAATTGTCTCAACTGCTCCATGACAGAATGGATTGACAGAGTGTACCTGCCCACCAATCACTCCCGACTGTGGAATGCTCACGGTACATCACAAACAAGCTAAAGGAGTTGAAGATCCCCTTTCTCTACCGTGGTGATCAACTTGAAAAAGTACTTGGACCCATGTACGTTCGAGGAAGAAGTGCTCCTCCATCACCACTTCCTGGACAACAAGCTGATTCTATCCTGTGGCAAAGCCTACATGTGTGAGGAGCCTAGCTGGTTCCACCTCATCTTTGCAGAAAAGCCCCTCCAGCTAAAACTAGCCAGGTTTCAGTTCTGTCAGGTGCTACAGGGTCAGAAGTAGTCTTGGATAGAGAAGCAGCTAGAGAATACAGTTAAAGAATAGGTTATCATGACTGCTCAGGAAAACACTGATGACTGGGTCTCTGGTCCCAAAGGCTGGGTGTTTGAACTGGTGCTGCAGCTGAGCAATGGCGGGCTCCTCTAGGAATGATCTCATCTGACCCAGTCATCAACCACTTCCAACTGAGCATCTGCCATCTTTGGAAGCTTTGTGTCTTTTTAGTCTTTGATAATAAATGTGCATGCAAAATGTTTTTGTTGGGGTTGGAGTGGAAAGGCAGGCACTTGGAGGGATAAAGGAAACTTTCAGGCCCATATTTAAATGGGCCAGCTTTGATATTCAATATCTAATAAATCCCATATTCTCTCTAAAACTGTTTTTATTGGGGTTGAGTCTTTGGGGTTCTCTAAGACCTCTATAAGATCATATTGTCAGCAAAGAGCAAGAGTTTGACCTCCTTCACCCCCAGTTGGATGCCCTTTATTTCCTTCTTTTGCCTGACTGCATTGGCTAGAACTTCCAGCACTATGTTGAATAGTAGTGGCAATAGAGGACAACCTTGTCTGGTTCCAGTTCTAAGTGGAAAAACTTTCGGTCTTACGCCATTCAGTATAATATTAGCTATGGATTTGTTGTACATGGCTTTGATCAGATTCAGAAATGTGCCACCTATGCCTATATTTTTAAGTGTTCTAATTAGAAAAGGATGCTGAATTTTATTGAATGCTTTTTCTGCATCTGTTGAAAGAATCATATAGTCTTCGTTTTTACTTCTTATATCACATTTATGGACATCTGATAAACCAGCCTTACATTCCTGAGATGAAACCTTCATGATCATGATGAATGATTTTTTTAATGTGAAGCTGTAATTTATTGGCTAGGATTTTATTGAGAATTTTTGCATCTATATTCATTAGTGAAATTGGTCTAAAGTTCTCCTTTTTTAATTTTTACATATACATGTGTTAATTAGGTTTCTACTTTTTGCCTTCACAGAATTTAAAAGGCTGAAAATTTAATAACAATAACAATGTTGAAGATAAGGACTAGAAACAGAAACCACATAAAGAATGAACAAAGATAAATACATTCAGAAAAGAAAACAATTACTGCATCAAAATATTAACCAATAGTAATAATAATAATAATGCCAAGAAAGTAACATTCACATTGTCAAATAAGAGTATGTCTATTATAGAATGCTTTGACTCTGAAGTTCTCCTTTTTAGTTGGGTCTTTTCCTGATTTTTGTATCAGGGTGATGTTGGCTTCATTGAATGTGTCAGGGGAAGATTCCTTTCTTCTCAATTTTTTGGAATAATTTTGGAGATATGGGTATAAGCTCTTCTTTGAAGGTTTGATAGAATTCTGGTATGAAGTCATTTGGACCAGGGCATTTTTTTTGTTGGGAGGTTTTTTTTATTGTTTCTTCAATCTCAGTGCTTGAAATTGGTCTGTTTAGTAGATTTATTTTTTCTTGGGTAAGTCTAGGGGGAGGATATGCCAGGTATTGATCCATTTCCTCCACATTGTCAAATTTCTGGGCATAGAGTTTCTTGTAGTACTCAGAGACGATCTCTTGTATCTCTGTGGCATCTATTGTGATTTTCTCTTATCATTTCTGATTGAAGTTATTAGAGATTTTACTTTTCTGTTTCCAGTTAATCTGGCCAAAGGTTTATTGATTTTATTTATTTATTTCAAAAAACAACTTTTTTTCATTCATTTTTCTGAACAATTCTTTTTTTTCCAATTTCATTAATCTCTGATTTAATTTTGGTTATTTCTTTTTTTCTGATGGGTTTGGGATTAGATTGTTCTTCTTTTCCCAATTCCATAAGATGGTTCATGAGTTTGTTCATGTCCTCTCTTTCTGTTTTTTGAAATGTAGGCATCTAATGTGATAAATTTCTCTCTGAAGACTGCTTTTTCTGTATCCCACAGGTTTTGGTAACCTGTGTCTTCATTGCTGTTATGTTTGAGGAATTTAACAATTTCTGCTTGTATTTCTTCCTGAACTCAACTGTCATTCAGTATAAGGTTGTTTAATTTCCATGACTTTGTGTGGGGATGAACATTTTTGTTGAAGTTGAGTTTTACCTTTATTGCTTGTTGGTCTGAGAAGAGACAAAGTATAATTTCTATTCTTTTAATTTTGCTGAGGTTTGATTTGTATCCTAGGATGTGATCTATTTTGGAGTATGTTCCATGGGCTGACCAGAAAAATGTATATTCTTTAGCTTTGGGATGGTGTGTTCTGTATATGTCTATTAATAATGATATTTTTTCACACAATTATAAGAACAATCCATTAGAAGAAAAATAGATCTATAAGAAAAATATGTTCCTTGCTGTTGACTACCATCTTGATTTTCTTCTTTTCTTTGTCAGGTATTCTGCCTTGGTCAGATAGGTGTTTCCCATTCACAGTCAGGGCTCTCCATCCATAATCTTCCTCTAGAATATATTGCTATGTTAGTGTCTTGTGATACTTTTAATTCTTAAACTGCTTCATCAAGATATTTGTAGCCCTTGTAAACTGAAGCCCTATTTTGTTCATAGGCCATTCAAGATCCAGCAAAGTCAACAACTGAGCCAAATGTTCTGATTTGAGATTTGGGTTCTTGGAGAGGTATACACAGCACATGGGATTCTCATTTTGTTGCCATTTTTAGGATGTTATTGAAGAACCTATCTGGAATTGAGATGCAGTTGACAGCACAGCTCTTCAAACAGTCTGAGTGGAAACTGTGATGCCATGTTCATGGCCAACCACCATCCCAGCTGCCACTGCTCATGGGGCAAATTTCAAATGGATTGAGCTCTGTAGAAAAGAAATTTGGGGTGGAGATAAGGACTGAACCCCAAAGAAGTGAGCAGTAAAAATCTAAACTAATCCCATAGAGCACACACATGTTTTCAGTTCTAATGACAGTTTATATGCTCTCTACTCTGTGGTTATAATGAGATATTAATTCATAGTTAATGTCCCATAATTAAAAGTCCACTTTAGTTACATACACAACAGACTGTCTGAAAAATACAGCTGTTCAGGTATCTTAAGGAAGGACTATTTAGAATTTTGCGTAGTTCTCACAAAGACAATTAAACTTTTTTCCTTTGGAAATTCTAAATGTCTGTATGTTTCTCTATGTAGATTTGTATGATTTGGGGTATCCACCTGAAATAGATAACTTGACTTGTTTGATCAGGTCAGGGGTTTTATATGGGGCTTTGAATCTTCTCAGTATTTATGACAAATTTGCTAGAGATGGGAAGGGAGGAAAAAAAATGAAGAAACCTAAGATTTCCTTTTGATTTAATATTAAAAACAGCATAAATTTACCAGCTCTCAAGGTGTCTATTGTGCAAATGTGTGCACTGGTGATTATAAGAGAAAGACAGAAACTGACTTTACAGACGAATGGTGACTTCATCAGCTTTTTGTAGGGAATGGAACTTCCTTCAGTTACCTTTTTGGTCATTGGTGATGGAGCAACAAGAACTCTGATGGTGTGTCTCAGAGTGAACAAGGACTAAAGGGGCTTGGCTCTAAGGAAGGGATTTTTAACCTAGGTTTCAGAGGTCTCTGGCGGGGAGCTGTGTACCCTCCAAAATCATTTGCAATATTTCCCATGAATGTGAATATGTGTGTTTTTATAAGGAGCATGTCTATAACTCTCATCACATTTTCAAGGGAATCTACACCCTATGAAGGCTAATCCCCACACATCCTTCTTGGGAATACTAGTTTATTGCATTAATGATAACTGATATCATGACAATGAGGATTGAGGCACTGAGAGTCACATAGTCATTGACAGGGAGCCAGGTTACGTGAGTGGCTTTTCTGTAGGTGGACAAACTGATGGCAGTGAATTCTGACATTAGCAAAGATCTTGGGCACTGTGTCACAGGCTGCATCCCCTCTCCCACAGCAGAAATTTATGAGGGCATAGATGAGAGCTAGGCTTCTGTTCATGGAACTGGGGAGGGAAGAAGACCAGTATGTGGATCCCACAAACAATAGAAAGAATAACTGAAGCAGAGCCTCCAATTGACCTCAGAGAACAAAGAGAAGCAGTTGGGGCAAGCCAGCCACGTAGCATTTCAAGTCTAGGCCTCATCTTGCTCTCAAGAGACATAATAGCGATTACAAACAAACCCCACAAAAATACAACTGCCTCCTACCATCAGGACGGTCCTTCCCAGGTGAACCCAGCAAAGAACAAACGAGGGGACCCCAAACCACCTTCATGATAACATGGTCTTTTCATTTTTTAATTTTATAAAAACAGTTCTTTTAATTCTATAAAACAGTTATTGTTAAAGGTACTCTTCACAGCTCTTGAGAGAGGATGATGAATAAGACATTCTTATTCGTGAATAACAGTTCAAGCAGCAGAATTCCAAAAACACAGAAAATACAAGGACAGCTTGTTTTAGGCAACAGACAAGCCCCTAGAAAGCTATGTTTAAAGAGAATGATTATAGCTCAAAGAATATGTCAAATGCAATAGGGAGATGAGGATTTTAAGAAAGCTTGAGGCTAATTCCCTTGTAAGAAATATTCTTTTTTTGTAATGCAAATAATGTCATCCTTTTTTTCTATACTGTGAATATGGACTGCCTTAGCTGTGATTTTCTTATTTGAAATCTGGGTATACCCATACCCATTATATGTGCATATATATGCACAGAGATCCATCACTATATCTTTAACATTAATTTTCATGTAATTTAAGGACCTGCACTTTCTACTTTGTGAATCTTTCTGTCCTGTAAAGGAAACGAGTTCACTCAACTACACACTATCAAGCAGACAGGTAATCAATCAGTGATCACACATATCAGTTCCAGCTGAGCTCCCGTCTATTGCTGAGATGGTTACAATAACCTCTAACTGTACCATGTAAGTAGAAATGGCCTCTTAGGCGTCAGTACACCAAAGGTTCAGACAAGGAGGATCAACTCTGCCAGTGGCAGTAGCATTAGCTTTTTCAAATGTGTCTTTGTCAGCAGTATTTTTAAACATTGGCGCTATCCTGTACTATATTTTATTGCTAAAAGCATCTTTATTCTCCAGTTTCGGGGATAAAAGGCAATTTTTAAAATGTCATGACGGGAAGTAATTTTTCAAGGTTTTCAGGACAGGACATAAAATTAGATTAAAAAAATATCCAAAATAAGGGCTTGCTCATCAAGAATAGGACTTTAACCTGTGTCCTAGGACATTTGGTCAAAACTCTCCTCTACCAATATTGCTAAATCGAGGAAATAGTTTCAGCTTTTACAAAAATCTTAGAAACTCAAGTACACAAGCCTTTGTTTAAAAGCTGTCACTAGCTAGCTTTCCTAATCTTGCCTTTTGAGTGAGTCTCATGTGAGAAGTTTATTGGGTTAGGAGTGCTGAATTCCAAAATTCTGCAGGAGTGCAGTTCAAATGGTTTTACCCATGCCACATAGATGGATGTCATATGAGTATTGGGGTATTGTCTCATAGAGACACACAGGGCGGTGCCTGTGGCTCAAAGGAGTAGGGCACACGCCCCATATACTGGAGGTAGCAGGTTAAAACTTGGCCCCAGCCAAAAACTGCAAAAAAAAAAAAAAAAAAAGAAAGAAAGAAAGAAAAGAAAGAGACCCACAAGGAGCATTTTCCTCCTAAGGCAGAAGTTCTCAACCTGTGGGCCATGACCCACAGGAACTGCTTTAAAGGGCCACGGCATTAGGAAGGCTGAGAACCACTATCTAAGGCATGTGCTGACAGCTTCTAGTGGTAATCAGATCAAGGTGGATTTAACAATAAAAGAAAGGAAAAAAGATGTTTCTCCTTTTCAGGAGGAAGATGAGAAATCCAGGGGTCATATTCACTGGGATTCTAGAGTAAGAAACACCAAAGTTGTGCTCTTTCAGAGCATTAGTGTGTGTATAGGCAGGGTGGGGGGGGATACAGATCTTTAAAATTAGACACTCCACATATATATTTCCTAAATTTCTACTATGTGAAATAGAAAACAAAAAGTATGGTCCCTTTCTCAAAGATTGGGGATGTCAAATACTCAAGAAAGGCAGAATCCGTGCTTGGTCTCTAATTCATGTGGCTTCAAATTATGGAACTTTGAATTATTACTTCCTTTTCAAACTTTATAGCAGTAATAACAATAGTACTTACATCACAGGGTTGTTTAGAGATCAAATGAGATAACATATGTAAAGACTTTAGCCTGGCACATACCAAATCTTCAATAATGTATTTTTATTTATATTTTGTTATTTAGACAGAATCTCACTTTGTGCCCTGGGTAGAGTGCTGTGGCATTATAGTTCACAGCAATCTCAGACTCTTGAGCCTGAGCAATCCTCTTGCCTCAGCCTCCCATGTACCTGGGACTACAGGCGTGTGCCACAATGCCCAGCTAGTTTCTGTATTTTTTAGTAGAGACGAGGTCTCACTCTTTCTCAGGCTAGTCTTGAACTCTTGAGCTCAAGCAATCCTAGTACTCTTGGCCTCCCAGAGTGCTAGGATTATAGGCGTAAGCACCAAGCCAGCCTAATAATGTATTTTTAGATAGAATAACTTGACACTGTGTAAAAGCTTATAAAGGCAAGTGAAAATTAGTCTCAGAATAGAAATTCTAAAGTTCCAAGAAATGTAAACGAAATATGTAAATATGTAGAGTGATTCAAAGAATACTATTTGAGCCATAATAGAAGACCATAATGGGTTCAGTAGATTGCATGAGGGGTTGTTTGGGATAAATTAATGCATCACTGTCTGGAGGACTTACTTAGGATTCTTCCTCAGAAATTTGTGCATAAGGCCATGAAGTCCTAACATAGTGGTAGTGGTTGCAACTATGCAGATGAAAGAGATACCATCACCAGCATCTGGATGAGAAAGAGCAGAAACATTCTTTAAATCAAAGGAGTTTCTCTCATCATTTGGCAGAAATAGATCGAGGCAAATGTGGTAAATTGTATCAAGGTTCTTTTTCTGAGGAGCCCAAAGTATTTTCATCTATGAGAGTGCTATACTTAAGGCTCGGTGTCTGTGGCTCAACGGGCTAAGGCGCCAACCACGTACACCTGAGCTGGTGGGTTCGAGTCCAGCCCGGGCCCACCAAACAACAATGAAGGCTGCAACCAAAGAAAATGGCCGGGAGTTGTGGCGGGCGCCTGTAGTCCCAGCTACTCGGGAGGTGGAGGCAAGAGACTCACTTGAGCCCAGGAATTAGAGGTTGCTGTGAGCTATGATGCCACAGCACTCTATCCAAGGTGACAGCTTGAGGCTCTGCCTCAAAAAAAAAAAAAAGAGAAAGTGCTATACTTATCAAAGTAGGCTTTATGATATAAAGATGAGTAATAAATATTCAGAAGACAAGTGTTTGTATCCTGGTCATTTAAAAAAAAAGCAGAATTACAGTTAGGGAAAGAGAGACAGTGATTTGATTACAAAGGTATGTACCATGCTAAGTGTAGGATTTAGCTCTGAGCTTCCTGGCAGTCAATTTGAAAAAGGAAAACAAATCACCTTATGAGAAGGAAGCAAACCAGTTTTTCAAGAACAGCAAAACTTTTCCCAACCTTTAAATTCTAAGATGTCATTAAAACTAGCTTGACCCAAGTTCTGGAAAGAGCCAAACAATTATACTCAGACTCATTTTTGAACAGACTAAGTCTAGTGGGCTTAGCCATAATGAGTGGTCTCTGACACTAGACTTGGTACATGAATTCTCAGAGAATCAGACCCATCAGTGAATACATAGTTTTTGGTTGGAAAAAGGAAGGCTTTTCTCTTCCTTGCCTTTGGTACAACAAACATATACACGTTATTAATGATGCATAAATCCTCAAACACAGGCCCCGTCAAATCCTAGATAGAAAAGAACAGTCTCATGAACTCTTTCTGTACTTTTAGTTAGTTCCGGTCTTCCTCACTTTAAAATTTTGGAGGTGAGGGACAATTTCAAAAAAATATTAAAAAAAAAAAACAACCTGCCATTTTATGGAGGAGGTAGACAGTGGGCCGAAGGGTTCGTGGCGGGGCCTGGACAGCCTTTCTGCCGCTGATTCCTATCTCATTTGAATCCCTCAGCAAATCCGAGTTACTCCGGAGGGCCAATTTCTCCAACCTACAACTGTCCTCCGAGGAGAAGGGGGCTGGGGAGAGTCAGAAACGGACAGACAGGCCATTGTCTTCACACCTCAGTCCACGTGGGGGTGGGGAGGAAGGGCCGTATTTTTGCAGCCTGTGCGGTACTGCTCCGCTGTGGAAATCTAATTTGACAGAATGGTAAATAAAATCAACTGTCATCAGCTTCCATTTTATTTAAGGGACGAGGTCAATGTTTTTTAAACAGTTTATTGAAAACAGATTTCAGGACGACTCAATGAAGGAGGTTCTGGTAGTTGGTTTGATTTTAAATGCCCAAATGCGACGCATTATTTGTAAAAAGTGTTTTCATCGAGCCTCAGACAGTATCTTAGCGAATACATTTAGCGGTCCCGCACAAGCTTGCTCGCCGCCCTGGGAACTGGGGCCTTCCCAGCGAAGCGGACCCCTTCCCCCTCCTGCCCAGCGCGGGCTGACCTGGCACCTGGGGCCGGGGGCTGGGGGGCCGGGCAGGCGGCGCGCTCGCTCCTCTCTCTGGCGGGGTTCCTGCCTTCCTTTTGTTTGGTCGCCTCTTTCCCCTTGGTTGTTGATTATTAGTATTTTCCTAGTTTTCCAAACTAATAAGTGCCACTATCAGGCAGTTGGAAGCTCTCGGAGGCTGCAGGCTTTGCCGCTCGGCCTTAATTGATATTGAACGAGCTGCTGGTAGACGGGAACAGGGCCGCTGCTGGATAATTTGCAGTTTAATCAGCGTTTGTAATGAGAGCGGCTGATTAGGGCTGTTGGAAATAAAAGAGAGTTACAAGGAACGTCTGTCAGAGTCCGGTGATAATTCAGGACTAATTGTGGTGATTAGCGCAAACTGGATGACTTTGGGCTTTGCTAATGCAAAGAGAAACGTGCAGGCTCCAGCCAGGGGCCCCTCGGAGAACAGTGCACTGGCAGCGCGCAACTTTGCTGAGCCATTTTCCTGCGAGACCCCCAGCGGTGCAGAGGTTGAGCTCGGAGGTGGGGTGGGCGCCACGTGCGCCACTGCGCGGCGAGGGGACAGCAGGGCGGCGGCCCAGCCACTCGCGTCCCGTCTGGCGCTTGCCCCCCTCCTGTCCCCGGACGCTTTCGCGGCCGGGCCACAGCTGCGTGGACGCCTCTCGCTGCCTCCCCCCGGCTCTCCTCTTTCTATTCTTTCCACTCCCCAACTCCCTCCTGCAGTCCTGGCTCCTGGCCGCAGCTCCCACGCGGCGGGTGGGGGGGGGCACATCGTGCACTCCCGCAGACTCCCACCTCCACCCACCCGCGCGCCTCCTCGCGGGGAGCGTCCGAGCAGGCAGGGCATTCCAGATTTGCCTTCCCTATCGCCTCCGCCTTTCCTCTCTCTTCCTCTCAGTCCTCTAGGCCCTCACTGTTTTCTCAAGAAAAAGGCTCTGCCGACCCGGCTCCTCCAAGCCCCGCGCCCAGGCTGGGTGCCCCGCGTCCCGCCCCACCCTAGGCAGGCAGAACCTTCCGCGTGAGCTGGAAAGAAAAAGCCACGGCTTATAAACGGCCGAAGTTCTCATTATTGAGGAGTTTCATAACTCTTTAATTCATTTTTAATGATGGCAATAAACATGGTAGTCATTTTGGAACAATAGCTAAAAATCATAGGGCCATTACTGTCCATTAAAACAGTGTTTACAGTTCAATGGAGGTTCACGTGCCCCGTAGTCCTTCATATTAGTCTAAGGAAAGATTTATAGGGCAGAAGAACGGTGCTCTTTTTATTCTTTATGTAACATAAAGCTTATTGAGAAAATTGTAAAAAAAAAAAAGTTCACTTGGCTTTTAATCGTGTGAATGGGGATTAAATAAGGAGCTGTTGTCTGGTGCCTGATTTCTATTTGATCAATAAATCATCAAGTGCCTTAAGTGCTTTATTCACTGTCAAATTAAATGAAAAATACTTTAACCTGCGTCCCTGGTGTCGGCAGATAAAGCTAATAATATTTTCTGTTATGTTTCCATTTAGGCATTTAACACTCAGAAAAATCTACTAGGTCTTGCACTGTCTTTATCTCTATTAAAGATACCTCATATTTATACCACATACCTACAAAGGTAGGGAATTCTCGCCACTAAGGGGAGAGCTTACTTGTTTCCGGGGGGGGGGGGGGGCAAATCTAACTAGGATTTCCTAATTTACACCAAGTATTTCAGTAGCCAGCCTCAACTTATATGGCTACACCTTAAGGAACAAGGTGAAGGTGCATGGGTTCCGGCCCCCCGAGCACCAGGGGGCTGCCACTTGCTGGCTGCTACAGGCTCAGAATAACCTTCTACATGAGTGTTTGCCCTTTTCTCTTTGATTCCAATTCTTAATGTAATAATAAACTAAACAACGGTCCCAAAGGGATAAATCTCTAGTACTCCCCAGATTTTTCTGTTTTAGATTCGATATTATCTGATACAATAAATTTTACACTCTTCCCTGCCTTCGGAGAACTAGCTGGCAGAAGAGTCCCCCTCCTATAGACCATAACTGTGAAGTCTGTATTTTATAGGATAATAGAATTCAAATCTTGTGTTTAGATACCACGTTATGTTATTTCCTGTGTTTCACAAATGCGTTTCCCTTGGTGTGCGTACATTTCTTTCTTTCTTTTCTTTTTTTTTTTTTTCCTTCTATGCTTGGGGTAACGTGGTTCTGGCCTGTTTAAAAAAAAAAAAAAGCAATCGAATGATATTTGTGAAGTTTAATTGCTAACTTAGCAGCTCGGTCACACCTCCTAACCCATTAGATGATGAAATCTCACCTGGTTAACGGTACCGCGCTGTGGCCTCAATGGCGAATGCCTGATTATACAGCCAAGCTGCTAATTTACCAAACCCCCCCGGCCAGGGAGGCCTGGACGGCCACCACTCACTGTATTCATGCGGTAGCTAAGAGAAGGAACCGTATTCCCTGAGCCGCTTTCCAGCTACCCGCAGAATGAGAAATGTAAAATTAGTGGAGATGTGTGCATGAAGGGAGCCGAGCAATTAGCAAGGCGCGGGCGCCCGCTGGCCCAGAGGGGGTCGGGGAGGGCGAGTGGGGAGACCAGGGCGCCAGGGCAAAGGGCTTTCTTCTTCGCAGCCTGCGGTGTGCGGGCTCCGGCGGCGGCGAGGTCAGCGCGTGGGCAACAGCCCCCGCTGCAAAGGCTCCCAGTTAAGAACAATGCCGCCTCCCACTAGTCCCTTATAATGTGGGCCTTTCGGCGACCTGATACCCACACGGGCTCTAGGCCCAAGACAAGCCCTGGAGCACGCACACACTCTCTTATTCTGTTTTTCTCCAGCTTGGCCCAGCAAAATTATGTTAAACCTCCAAACACTGCCAACTTAACCACTGCCAGCATCTCTATCAATAGGCCTCAAATCCTAGGACCTCGGTTTTAAAGGGAGAGGTCTGAGGCCTCTTAGACGTCGGGGTCCCTCTGCCTAGTACTCCGTCCTCATCTTCTCTCCCGCCCCTCCCCGGCTGCTAGCTTACAGACACCCAGGCTTCTCTTCTCAACGGCTGCAGACCTTGGTTGCCTGGTTGCCGAGTGCAATGCGAGACGTGCTATGTGAATTTCCCCCCGCCCGGGTTGGGGAAGCTCACAAATTGGATATTTACAACAGGAGTATGCGCACGCACCTCTGCCTACGAGGCAGGTGTCTGTGTACAGTTTCTGTTCGATGCAACGTGGAACTACATGCATTTGTGCAGGTTCCAAAACCATTTTGCAGCCGAGTTGTTGCTCTGAGATTGGCCAAAGAAAGACTCTCTTCAGGGACTCCACGGCTACCTTAACTTCTTCCAGCTCCAAGTGGCAAACAAACCCAACCCTATCCCCTTCCCACCCTCCCTTAAAATCAACCAAACAGTTCACAAACCCTTATTTATTTGTTTGTCTGTGGTTATTGCCCATGTTATTAATTGCACCCAGGCCTTCCTTGCTCTTTGAGAGAGCAGCGGTATAAATTGGCTCTAATAAATATTAGCCGCTAGATTAGGCGAGGTGAAGCTGGCACCGCGCTCTATTTTCGACCTGTAGCCTCTGCGAAGCCGCCAGTTCTGCGCCAGATTAGCCCCATCCATCCAGTGTCAATGGTTGTCTTGTTGAGAAAATCAGTGAGTAAACAGGGCTGACAGAGAGGGGGCCCAGCTGATTACTCATACAAATAGACTGCAAACTCCTCCAGGAGAAGCTGTTTCCAGAGATGGGTTTCTCGCATTGACAAGGCTGCTTCTCCCAGGCTCCTGTGTCCTGCTGTTCCCACTTTGTCCTCCATCAATCACACAATTGTGTCCGGGATGTTTTATAGAGTCACTTAATATCCCTGCCTTCATCTCTATTCACTTAGAGAATCATCTGCCATCAGGGCTAAAGGCTGCAGGATGGGACAGGCGACACACCCGGGCAACAATAGCTCTGGTGGAAGCAGGACCCGGCGCCCTTTCTGATGCTAATAGAACAGCCCCAGGATGTTCCAGGGCAAGGTGGCCTCTATTGAAATCGTTCATTAGCCCTTTGTCCACTGCACTAAATTATCCCCTGGGCTAGTCCATGATAGGGGTACGGAGGCCATAAGTTTTCCTTAAAAATTATTTCTTTTCCTCTAAAATGGTTTTTGGATAAAGAATTAGTTGTGATGAAAGTCATGCGTAAGTGCTTTCTTTCTTTTCTCCTTTACATAAAAGGGGAAATATGTTCAGGCTCAAGTGTATAGAGTAATTTTGACCTTTATTCCTCCTATCCTTTAGCAGACCTCAGCCTCTATCTTCAGCCCACCTGTCCTGTCCTGTGCAGAGAGAGATGGATTAAAAATTTAGTTTTACATCAAATGCAGAGCATCTTTTAAGCACAAAATTTCCACAACTGAGAGGCCAGCTGGTTACAAAATCACATTTTATGGTGGAATTTTAAAGACAGAAGAAAGAATTACAAGGTATCACTCTTTAAGTGGCTCATCTTCAAATTAGATTGCTACACAATTAATCAGAAAGTTAATTAATGAGCAAGTTACTAATTAGGACATTTAAAACCAGTGTGTTTATAGTACCTTAGTTTAAAAAAAAAAAAAAAAGCCCCTGTAGTTAATTGGCCCACACACTGATCTCATAACTGGTAGTGGAGGTTAAAATACTACAGATGTATTATTTATTATGTATAAGTTCTAATTATGTCACCACTGAATTCCATACCCATAACTGACAGAATTTTATAGTTGACTGGAAAGGTTGGCATTAGGAAAATAACAATCAGACTAGTATATGGAAACCACTAAATGTGTTACAGGTTTTGAGTGTAACTGCTTTACACTTTTCCTGGGCAGGGACTTCAGGAAGGGTATTTAGGTCATCTAACTGCTCTTTGGGAGTTCATGTGTACAGCACCTGCTTTTGATAAATCTTCATAAGCCTTGATGGTTTATAATTTGCTTTGGACAATTTGGTTATGGCTGAAATTTCGGGGGCAAATTGGGTTTGGAAGTTTGAACTCTTGGGGTTTCTTCCTTCACTTAAGTGCAACAGTATATCCAAAAAGTAGGGTCTTTTTGTTTGTTTTTGAATCACATGTTTAATACTGTAGTTCACATTAAGACATGGATTTTCATCTGGAATTTTTACATTTCCAAAGGACAAATGCCAAGGTAATTTTAATTTTGAAATGGGGACGCATTCATGTGAACTAAGCATTCCCTCTCTTTACTGTACTTTCCACATGGTTGGTCCCCAAGACATTTGCCTTTTTAAGTGTCTAAAGGTCTCTAAATCCAGACCCTAGGCCACACGAGGGTTTCACTTCACTTTGGAATGGCAGGTAAGTTTTAAAGATGGAGTCCCAAAGAGCCTTAAGAAATTGAATTCCTTTCCCTCTCCCCCCTTTCCATTGTGTTAGTAAAGACCCCAAATCCACCAGGCCCCTCTTCTAAGACTGAGATGCAGAAGATCTGCCCTTGCCGTAAGCCCTCAGCCCTCCTCCACTCTCCCACAGTGACCTTCTCTGAAGAGTGCAGGAGTGAAGAGATGGGTAACTGGAGGAGGAGGGGGCCTGCCCCACAAAATGCTTTCTCTCCAGACTTAGGGACTCTGTTTTACACCTTTACCCAGTTACAAGTCTCAGGACTAGATTCTTCAAAGGGGAGGTGAGAGGACCCCAAGGCCAGATGAGAGTTAGAGGTGTTTCAGAGGGAGAGGTCAATCTGCTACAGTCAACTTTGATCTTTAGCTACAGGGAACCTGGTGTCAACACCACACACACACACACACACACACACACACACACACACACACACACAGAGGCAGGTTACCTCCATGAGGAGAACACACATAGGCAATTTTAATGAAAGAGGTTTCTGTACCACATTATTAGCAATAAATCTACACCATTCTTTGTTGGTTAAAATCATTATGATCATCATCGCTATCATTACTGAACTCATTATTCTTGTGTTACTATCAGAGTAGATTTATGATAATACCCACCATTACGCCTGAGTTAAAGAAGGTGTAAAGGTTTGATTAATAGCTGCTTTCATGTTTTAATATTCAACATTTTCTCACATTTTTTCTAAATAAGGACCATGATAATTACAGGCGGTAATTACTGCTTTTGTTAGGAGTGTGTAATTAGACACATATGCATTGTTCCTTTTTTTTTTTTTTTTAAGACACCGGTTTGAGAGCTGGGTCATACCTCCAGGGGCAGGCAAACAGAACTTGGACTGGTCACCTACTGGCACTTTGACAAACTGAGAGATGGATCCCCAGCTTTGTCCCATCACTACCTGCCCAGGGCATCAACAATTTGTTTCGAAGGAAGCCAGGCGAAGCTGGAAATGAAATGTTTGGAAGGTTTATTAGGAGTTTCGCATGAAGACTTGCGGGGTGTCCGGGGTTCTCTTCTCAAGGGGCAATTCTGGCCTAACGTGAGGTCTCGGCCTTGTGGGCCCAGCCAGGGGCAATGTGGCGGGTGTCTGTGGGATCCCTGGTGTAAAAACGCCTTGTCTCCTCACGCCCCGCAGATACAGGAGCTCTGTCGACCCCGCATCAGTCATCCACCCGCGCTGAATTAGCCCGGGAGCTTCCGGAGCCTCGGAGCTCCCAGACTATCT